>OZ023157.1:31471850-31771850 GCA_963678695.2 Diplodus puntazzo | reverse complement strand
TTTTCTTTTTTTTTCTTACAGTTAATTTGAATTCCAAATTAACTGAAGGATATGAAACGAATGGGTCAACAAGGTCTGTGCTTTAAAAAAAGGAAGGCTTTAATGTGTTTCTTATTGATCTCCTGGGGTTCAGTGGGGGAGAGAAGGTTAAAAAACACACATGATCAAGCAGATCATGTGATCAACAGATGACTTTATAGTCTGCTACAGTTCATTACCCGATAGACGAGACAAGGTTTTAAGAAGGATTTTAAAAACCAAGGGATCCTCCTGCTGGCTTTGCAAATACCGTTACTTTATATAAAAACTGTCCTCGTGTCAGATTGCAGGATTGCTCTTCTAACAATGACATTAATCCAACCTTTATGGAAGTTCACCACTGATCCAGTGTCTATTATGTTTTGGACATTCGACTGCAGCCTGGACCTTTTTCAGCTGAATAAGGACGACATATCACAGGGAATATATATATCACTGTTTTCTCATAGACGAATGCTGAATATAATTTGTAATAAGTTTCACTAGAGACAATACCAAACTGCAGAAAAACATTTGATCCTCAATGGACATAGCCAGCATCATGCTATGGACAAGAAAGTTTGACTCAAATCACAATTTTTAGTAAATGTGACAAAAGTGTAACAGCCAAGTGCTTCCTTAAAGGTGCAGTCAATATTATTTCAGTGGCTCTTTGAACAGAGCAATCGTTTGTCAGGAGGGGTTTGCTGATCCAAGTCAGTCACTTCACTGTTTGGCTGCTGAGATTTGAGGCTTTCCGAACATTATTATCATGAATAATGTGATGTCCCAGGTCCCCTGAACTTCCTATGGTAAGATTTGTACTTGGGTTACTTTCTCCAAAAACATAGAGAACAACAGCGGGGCATTTCAAGGATGAAGGAGTCGCAGAATCTAAGAAAAACACAGATTAGCAACAGTGTAGCTAACATGAGCCGCAGAAAAAATAATATTCTTAATATTTATTAGTGTGTGATGGGGTGAAATACATTCACCAGACTGTTTCACTTATAACTTGGATTTTTCCCTACATAGATAAGGCCTGGAAAGCTTTTG
Organism: Diplodus puntazzo; assembly: GCA_963678695.2. NCBI lineage: Eukaryota > Metazoa > Chordata > Actinopteri > Spariformes > Sparidae > Diplodus > Diplodus puntazzo. Next base: position 31,770,776 of record OZ023157.1, on the reverse strand, counting down.
AGTGAAATCCCAGAGATTACTGGATTTTTTTGGGTCCTTTTTTTCCCCACACAAAACTTTCCAAATAGTTGAAAACTCTGTTAAAAATCTTTTCTCTCACTTCCATAATCGAGAATGGTCATACTGCTTGTCATTTTAAAAACTAATAATGTAAAGATAGCTTAAAGAAAATGAAAATACACGGAATACTTCGCTCTTTCTACTGTGCGAGTCAATCAATGTGAGTGTGAAGGAAAATGACTTCAATCTAATCAATCAAAAACCAAAGCCAAAGCCAATGCTGGATAACAGTGTTTCAGCCCGCTCTAATACAGCAGTGCACACTGTAATAACTATTTACTCAGAGGCGACCATATTCCGTGATTTTCCTTAAATCAGCCTAGTCTATAAGAGTATATTGATGAACTGTATCATCTCCATGCTTGCGCCCTGTTGTCTGGGATGCTGCTCCACTTGGCGTGTTCTCTCTTCTCAGATAGCAGCAGGGGTGCCCTCACGCTGTGAACACAACGCATTGGCAAGATCTCTGGTTAAACTGGGCCATTCCACACCAGACGAACACGCAAAACATACACACATACGAGCACACACACACGCACACACACACACACACACACACACACACACACGCTGATACACGTAAAGCAGTCATACACCTGCAATGTTGCATGCAAGCTTGCATTCATGACATGTTAAATGCTGACGCAGGCGCACTCCTTCACTCTGCACCAAATCTAATTCGTCTGTGGAGTTTGTATAATGAAACAGTCTCCTTTATTTCTTTCTTGTGTATGAGTCTCTGTGTACTGTATATGCATTTTTATGTGTGTGGATGCTGCTCTGTGTTTTCTAGTTTCAGTGCTCGCCCACATGAAAAACCTCATATCTTTATTGGCAACATGTCCTGCTTTTATTTTATCCCTTTATTGGATTCCAGCTCTCTTCTGCCTCCATCTTCTCCTTGTACTGTTGCGCAGCGAGTTAGAAATCGGCAGACCAAACTCAGTCATTCACTGAGATTAACTGACACAAGTGAATCATTTTGTTTTTTAAAATGAACAGTAAGATCAGTGGAAGACAAATGCTAATGATGCATAAGTGGATTTGATATTTTAACAAGTGTGGATCAGTAGCCTGGTGTTCTTGTCATGGTAATGGCAAACTATATATTTAGTTTATAGCTAAATTCTGTTAGGGACTTGGAGCTGAGAACCCTGAGAACTCTTTGTATTATTTAATCTGTAAAATTTTTCCCTTCAAGTAATGTAAAGGTTTTTGTGATACTGTGGAAATCACTTGTTATGAAACGGTCTCAATTTAATACTGATGCTTCTATATGACCGTCATCAACAAAAGCAAAAAGATTGGTTATTTCTGTAAAATTATAAAAGTCATTCTGAATGCCTGTCGCTGGGTTCGGATTCAAACCTTTCTGGGTTGAACAAGTCATCAAATAAAATGAAAATGTATGGCTGAGTGCTGAGGATGAATAGAGGGGAGGAAAGTGGAAAGAGGCTCCTCTGGTGGTATGACACTAAAACAAATGTTACTTTGTTCCACCATCGTCATCTTATGTCCAAAGTTCCTAGTAGTGGCGTAAAATAGAGCACTTCTAATTTTTATACATGCGACTCCACCACACTACAACTGAACATCACAGATCATCTTATATTCCTCTAGTCCACTGCTAAGTATGAAAAATGCCTTTCGTTTTCTGACCTAGAAATCCTGGTAAACTCACATTCATTAGCCTTTTGCATTCTCGCCGAGATCTTGTATTTTGCATTTTGCATTCATTTCTCCTTCTCTGAACTCTTCCTCTATCCTCTCCTCAGCCTTCCTGTTTTCCCCCCACTGGAAAGAGTTAGTTTAGTCAGGGCGACATGCCTTTGGCACTGCTTGAAAATCAGGTTTCCCATTAAGCCTTGGAAAGTTGAATCTGGGGGCAGGATGTGTGTGTGTGTGTGTGTGTGTGTGTGTTGTGTGTGTGTGTGTGTGTGTGTGTGATGGGGGGCTTTGTATTTTGGAAGCTCTTGGCAGAGAAAACCTGTTTAATGCCAGTCGCCTTTGAGCTGCTGTTTAACATATTGCTCATGGTCAAACATGAAGTATTCATGTCTGGTAGAATTAATGGTGTCTGATAGAAGAATACACATGACATTTTTGCTTTTTCTAGTGACAACATTCGGTAAAAAGTGCTGTAACAAGGTGAAATAGCATATCATCAGGAAAATAACACAGATCTCTTCATAGTAAGATACACAGACCACACACATTATATCCATCATGCATTACCTTTAGATGTAACAATGCTGAATCAACATCATTTAAAAGGTAAATTCAGGCAAAGTAGCTCTTTATCTTCACACAGAAGGTGCAGGTAGTCAGATTTAACATTTCACCCTCTAGCAGTTTGAACCGATAAACGTTGTTATCAGTTCCTCCACGTCCAGCCTTTTAAATCTCTGCCGAGTTAAAATGACTGCAAGTGCTGGCAGTCGCAGACGACACATTGTGAAATGACAGAAAAGAGCAAGCTGCCTTCTCTATCCATCTCCCAGCTTTTCATTGCAATATTATGTCCTGGTTTATTGCATCAATTTTTGTTGCAGCCTAATCTTTCTGCTGGGTTGTGCCAACTTCTCATGTTTTTGAAGGTGTTCACCGCTGTGTGTGTGCTTTCCGCAATCCCCAAAGCAATCCCCCGTAACCTTTCCCCAACATGCAAAAGAAAGGTTACATCAGTGCAACTCTCCAGGAGTTATTATACTCGCCATCTCACTTCATTACCAGTGTTTGCTGGACATTTTTTGCTGTTTTATTTAACAAAGTCACCTCTTGTCTTTTTTATTTTCCTGTCTTATTTTCCCGCTGTTGGCTTCGGGCATCTGAACTTCTCATCACACCGAGTGTGCTGTCAACTTGGATTAGTCCATGAAGTTTAACTTGTGGGTATTTTTTATTACAGGAAAGGCACTCTAGGCTTATGTCTGACAAATAAACCTTGCTGAGTTGCAAGTTCAAAGTTTATCCATTTATTTTCTGCAGGCCGTTACGGCCCTCGATTATATCTCCTGAGTCTAAAGTTTTCTGCTGCAGCTTAACGATACACGTATGGCATCATCAATAGCAAGGCAACAGGGAAGAGAAGGGTGAGGAAAGAGCGGGGTGACCAGGAGGTCGGATCCTGCCTCTGCCTTGGCGGGGGGGAAATCTACTGGGAGGGAGGGAAGAGAGACGGAGCCAGAAACAGAGGCAGAAAACAACAAGGGACGAGTTGCTTAACGTAAGATGATCTTATGAACTGGCACGGCTCAAGGCACTGCTTGAATTAATGCAAAGAACTTATATGAATAAATGTGCAGTTCATTACTGTCCTTGTAAATTTACAACACAGTACCGGCATCAGTTTTATCAATATATTGGTGTATACATAGAGTATGTATCCTTTATTTATATAATGTTACTATGAAACTACTATCACTACTACTACTAATAATAATAATAATAACAACAATAATAATAATAATAATAATAATAATGATAATAACAATAAGAAGATAACCAGTAATAATCTCTCTATAAAAGCAAGGAATCTCTGTCTGTCTGTGTGTGTGTGTGTGTGTGTGTGTGTGCGGACAACAAAGTGGAATCGGAATCTGTGGATGTTCGTGTGTAGCTAGCTGCTAGCCACTAGCTAACCCACACGGCCCACCTCCCGAGTCGACGGACTGGATGCACCGGCACGTTCAAAACCGGACTTAGGGTAAATAATGTCCGCCACGCTTTTACACGAACATTGCCGTCACGTTTGCTTTGTGTCTGGTGCAGAAGAAACGGTAAAAACAGGCTTTTGTCACTAAAGTGTTCAAGCAGCAAGTTTGGTTGTTGAGGAAAGGGAAGTTGTGGGAGGGACGTCGGAGGATGAGTGACAGGCAACGACGGTCGGTGTACAGACAGCGATATTGAGAGTTGAGAGATTTGTGACATTTAGCGTGTTTGGAGTGTATAGTTAGTGTGTTATGTAGTGTTTGGTGTAGTGTGTTTAGTGTGTAGTGGAGTCGTTTTTTTGTTTAATGAGTCAAAACAGGTGAAGCTGAATGTGGAGCAGGCAGTGCAGCTCTTCATTCAGCTGGAAGGAGCTCAGGCAGACCTGAGCATTGCCTGCATTTAAATGTAAATAGTTACACATAACTTTGTAAATGTTTCAAATGTATGCACATATTCAGCAAACAACCATTTATATTTGCATTATAAGTAATAAAAATGGTTTGTTAAACATATTTGTGGTTTTCACAGTAAAAAAATCTAACTTTTTCTACTTTGATTTTATGTTTTTTTTGTGATTTTAGGTCCATTGTGTTAATACTGTAGGTCAAAATGAAAAAATAACTGTACAGTCTCACATGTGAGGCTGTGCTGAAAATAATCACACCAAGTAAATAGTTTTTAAGGTGAAATATAATGGCAAAATCAAAAATAGTCAAAAATGGCCAATTATACCCTGGAATATCAGATTTCACAGCAAACCTAAATATCTCTGACGGTCCACCTTCAAACACAGCCTCATTTGGCCATCCATGAAAAAGCTTCTTAACCTCCCACTTTTCTATAGGAATACATATTTTCTTACGGGCACTGCACTAGTAGTAATAATAGTAATAACAATAATAATAATACATGACAGAGACAATAATCTTCTTGAAGTTCCTTTTCAAAGAATTATTCAAATAAAACTTGAACTGAGGTTTGAAATAATCGAAAGACAAAGTTACAGCAACCCTAAACACCTCATTTCATATGCCCATCATCTATCACTGTATCATTGGACTGGAAAAAAAGAACGATGGATAGAAAAAAAATAGAAATTAAAAAAATATAGGAATCAGTCTATTCTGATTATGTTCATATGGCAAAGTATGGCAACTCATTTACTTCAACTTTGAGCATGAAATGAAATGAAAAAGAACATGTTTGACCAGTAGTATTGTTTCATGAGACTGTACAGCAGTTCTACTATAGAATGTAAGATGTATTTCAAAGATTTTAATGTACAATAAAACAAAAAACATTAATAATAATAATAATAGTAATTCAATAAATAACTATTGTTTTTGCTGTTCCGTATTGTTGAATATAATAAAGATTTAGATATCATCAATGATAACTAACCTAATTTATTATGAAGTTCACAGAAGCTAACTCTTTGCAACAGATTGGCACAAACAACAAAAAACATCATGTGACCACATTGCTTTATAACATACTGCAAATCCTATTTACTTTTTAAATTGTGCTGTATTTTTCATATGTATTGTTTTTCTATGTGTTGAAGTCAGGGCGTCTTTGCAAAAGAGAGCCTGCTCTCAATGGCCTTTAATATTTAGAATAAAGATTATGATGATGATGATGATGATGACGATGATGATGATGACCTTAGGATGAAGTATATAGTCTGGATACCATGGAAATGTCTTCAAACTTTTGCCGAGGCACAACTTTTCCTGTTGAACGACACGAAGTGCCAAAAGCTAAATAACTCCACTTGTTTTGATTTCAAGGCACATTTATTTTTCAGATCTTGATGCGCCATCCTGCTTTGTGGTAGGTCTTGCACTGAGGAGTCAGCAAGTGATAATAAGCAGAGTAACAGTGTCTGTTGTAGTCAGAGCTCTCAGTTCAGTTCAATTTCTCATTTGCTAAGCAAGTATAGGCCTACAAACACATATACTGTACATGCATACAAAAATCACTTTATGTCTTTTGTTACAGGTATTTGGTCGCTAGATGAAAAATTAAGGTGACCAAAGTTATTACAATGCTGACAGCTGTCAAGACTGCGGTTGGCCCCAACATATAAATACAAGTGACAGAGAGTCTGGCCCAACACTAAAAGTACTGTAGTTAGGGATGAAAAATGTCAGGATAAAATCTTTTAATACAATTCAGTTGTTCTGCACCTTTTTAGGCCAGAAGAGGGCCATGGACACTAACACTCTGTGCTAGTATGATGCGGAAGTAAAGATGAGAGCTTCTCCTGCTCATGCTCCTCACAATCTGCCTGGCCCCTGCTTAAGTTTTCCCTCCACTTCCTCTTATCGCTCCTCAACTTTACTATTCTTTCTCATTCTCTTTGGCTCATCTCCTATCTCCTCACCTCCAACCACATTTGTCTCCTACCCCTGTCTCCGATTCAGCACTGCCCCGTTGGCTGTGTCGCAGGAAGACGAGTGTATCATCATCGTTATCGCCATGTTAATTCCAGAGCCTTATCTTCCTAAATAAAGTGTGTGGTTTTGTCTCTTTGTGCTGACATCCTTAGGCTGCACTTGAATGTAGCTCATTTCTATCCTGCTCCGCTTAGTATTGAAATGAACCAGTTTTGGGGTACTAGCACTAGCGTAGCTTGCATCAGCTCTGTGCAAGCTAATAGGGGTATCAGCACTTGCCTGCATTGGAGAAGATCAAAGCGAGCAATTCCCTCTGAACACAGAATCTGGGTGCACACAGCGGGCATGCATGCAAAAACACATACTCGGGCATGCACGTACACACACATACAGGCTCATGCACAGACGGGTGCATACAGCGGGCACGAGGGAAAGGGTAGCGTCTTGTTTTCACACAGCATTTCCATATATGTTAATAGCATTCTTGTTATTGTGCAGAAACAGCCGGTGGTGTGATGAAGTGATGAGCTGTCCTGGCTGCAGGGAGGAGGACAGACAGGGTTAGAAAACACTACAGACTGTGCTTTTTTTCTTCCTTTTTTTTTTCAGTCGTTGATTTTGCTCCAAAACTCTCTCTCACACACACACACACACACACAAACAGAAAACACATACACACAATTGATTTCCCGCCACTGTCCGTGTTAGTGCTGATATGAATGATGTGTTTGATGTGGAGCACGTTGAGGCGAATCATTGATGTTTCTGCTAACACCACACGATTACCCTGTGAATGGCTTCATTTGATAGCGCTTCTAAAAAAACGTGCATGGGAACTGGGTCATGAAATTTCAGACGTTCAAACAATCATACTCCAAAGCTAGATGAATGGGGTTTATTTGGAACAAGCAGAGCTTTTGACCGGCTAACTGATGTACTATCTTGTGTGACTGGAGCAATCGCAGCTCCTTTATCTGCACACCGGCGTGACAAACAAAACACATTAGGGCTATCAAAGTACTGTAATCATGTTTGGTTAAGGAGCTTTTATTTTGCCCATTTGTTGTATAATTTGATTTGCTCGGTGAGTGGCCATGGAGTGCTGCTCATTATCCTCTGAATAATTCATAATGAATTATGTTTGTAATTTCTGCTGGCTTATCAAACCTCTTTGATGTCATGAAACAAATGGATTGAACAGATAGAGGTTAATATCTTTTACACATATATTTTTCTGCCAGTAGTGACCCAGTCCCCTTTTTTATTTCAGCATGAATAAATAATGAAATAATGAAAGTCAGCCATCAATTTCTGACAGTGCTTATGGGCTGGCAAATAGAGACAGTTGTTCCCAAATACAATAGACTGGTGGTAATGCTCTAACAGAAAATGACTGAGCTCCTTTAGCTCTATGCTAACTCTGGTACAATGCATCAAATGGCAACATTTATGTTGAATATCATTCATGGTCCTGCTACAAATACAATTCATAGAATTATTGGTATTTTGGTCCCGTAGGCTTTTACTGAAAGGGTTGGAGGAAAAGTTCATGCAATACTGAAAATTCAGCCTATTTACTCGCTCTGATGGAGAGTCAGGTAAAGTGAAATAAATAGAATATAACTGTCACAGTCCTACTGTGACAGCCTGGTTGTTTCTCTGTTTTCTGTGTTCTGCCTTTCCGCCCTCCTCTCTCCCTCACCTGCTCCTTCTGTGTGTGTGTGTGTCTGTGGGTGTGGCAGCAGCAGCAGAGTGGCACACCTGAGAAGCATCAACTTGTCACCTACCGGTTTAATCCACCTGTTCTCTCCACCTCTTTGCTGCTAGATTATCGCGTCCCTGACGGTGACTACACATTGCCGATATTTGATATTTTTCGTATATCTGCCTGTGCTCTAATTCCCTTGCCTTTGTTGGCTCGAGCAGAAATCTCCAGCGCCGCTCTGCTCTGCTTCCTGCTTGCCTGCACTCCTGAGTTCCTCAACGCCAGCTCCAGTCGACCCTGCCTGCCTGCAAACCTGGTCCTCTCATCCACCTTACCCTCCAGAGGGCACTAGTTTGTACCAATAAATCCTAACTACACTACTTCCTGTCTCCGTCCTATGCATTTGGGTCTCCACCGTAATAATAACATTTCTTCTTCCTTTCAGTTGCTAATAAATTGCTTGTTTGCCTACAGGATCTTGGATGTATTTTTTAGAATCTGATATACAAAAGGAGAGGGAGCAGTCAGGTCACCGGTGATGCCTGAAGCTGAGTTTTGTACACATGAATGTCACGTGAGCTGTGCTGACATGTGCTTTAATGCTTTTTGGTGTTTTCATATTTAGGCATATGATCACTGTATGCTCAGCATATTGAGGAACTTAAATAGGATACGTGTATCCATAAAAATCAATAGACAAACATTTTCTTAGCCTGCCTGCTTTCAATGGTTGTAAAAACATTTGACCCTCATTCTGTTTCTCCCACTATTCAGAGACAATGGGGGACGAACAGCAGCAAATGGACCGTTAATTAGAGAGAGAGAGGGAGCACTGCAAACAGAAACGGCTATTTACGTGCCTCTTCCTGCCAGTTGAGTGATTATGAATGCTGTGATTAATATATGTAAATAAATACTGCTGCTCGTGATGACAGTTTTGTTTAGTTTCAACTGCTAGCACCCAGGCATTGTCCAATGTTCTCCTGGCACTGTGGAGTTTTGATGCTTTCTGTGACTTTTTCTCACCCCTGACCTGCCGGAGCAGCACCCTGACTGTGGTGTCCCTGACCTGATTTACAAATTAAGCACAAGATATACCAACAAGCCCCCGTATGGTTCAAAGGTGTACTACAGATATAAATCTTGAATGATGGGTGATGAGTGATGGGGACATAAAAAAAACATCCTACAAGTTCCTTACAGCCTGTCTGGTGTAATCCAAGCCCTGAGATGAACATCCTCATTTAAAATGAAATCGTCACTGGTGCCACTAAAATAAAGTATTGGCACACTCCGTCTGAAGTTAGTGCATGAGCTCATCCACATGTTGAAGTTGAAAATGTTGTCCTTTCAATCAATTTCTGATCTTGGTTCTTCTAGAGTCTTGGGTTACGCCAAAAAAGTTCCCATTTACTTCAGTTGTTTCTGAGAATGCTGCAACGCTGCTTTGCTGTGAAGCTACAGAAGGGTTTCGGGGACTCCATTTTTGGAAAGTAACTAACTTCAGTAGATTGTAGAGCAGAGCCACAGCTCACTTCATTTTGGTGAAAATCCCTGGCTCATGGCCATTATTTCATCTAAATGTAGCCATTCCACTTGTTTTCTTGTATTACATTTTAAATTAGTCAAGTCAAAAACATGTCAAGATCAACAAATCTCTAGTAATAGCCTATAATACCTGGTAATGTCCCTGTTTTTCGATTGCTGGAAAATGCCATCTGGTCTGTCCAGATTTCAAAGACCTTTTCACTTAATATCCCAATTTTAAAGGTATAATATGCCATTCTGGAGAAAGAAAATTCACTGAGTCTCTTTCATCCATCTAGTTTGACGAGCCACCAACCCAGAGCTTTGGCATTTTACGATCTGGGAATGAGACGCAACAATTAACTTTATCCAGAATTGCTCATTTGACCTTTTTAAAGCTTGCTCAGCTGGTATTGAGACTTTACCATACTTGCGTTTTGAGAGTTTACTGGATTGAATCTTGATTAAGTCTGAAGTTGGGTTAATTGGAATCAGCTTCTAGTGACTCAAAGTGAATGACTTGTGGTAATGCTCACAAGTGGAATAACAGTGGAGCGCAAAACTGTGGTTTTGTGGTGCATGTATGTTTTATGCTGTCCTGCTGTTATAAGGAGCTGAGTTTAAAGGAAAAGTTTGGGAACCTGGGGGCTCATTTATAAAACTCTGCAGAGAATCTACACTAAACCAAAAAAATATTCTGATTTATAAAACCTGGCATATGCCCAACAGTGGCCAACTTCCTTATAAGAATCCCAAATCAACTTGGAAATGTGCACACATGGATCAGCCTCCTCTACCCTCTGCACACCCACTTTCAACCATAAATGGTCAATGCAAGTGTCTTATGAATGTTAATGCATGAAAATGAGCCACTGATCAATGCAACAAATCATGGGAGGACAACCGAGAGGAAGACAAAGACTTCTGTTTGTGTTCGTGGGTGAGGTGGAGGCTATAAAACACTTGTTAATTCTGTCATTCAAGTTGTCCTCCCTCCAGCAGTGCGAGGACACTAAAAGACTGCATCCCTCATGCAGCATTATGCACCAATGGCACCACAGAATTTATATGTTTACAGCAATCAGACTGACTGTTCCACTTGCCAAAGTAATTGCGACAATCAGTGATCTCCCCCATCCTGAGATATCATTTGAAAATGGAACTTTGATATGTGATATGATGTAATCTTGTATTTCTACAGTGATGATGATAAAATCGTCAGTTAGCCACTAAACAGTCCGGTCGTCTCTGCTGCGCTCCGGGGGTGGTGGTGAGACACTGATGATCAAATATTGATTCATAGATTTGAGTTGTTTTTTTTAATCTCTTACAGTTGAAAGTTTTTTATGAAGTAATTATCTTTCACTAAAAGTGACAAACAAACTACTTATGGTGTGAATGTTTTATGATAACATGGATCTATAATTAACATTTGATATGAAGTGAAATCAAGTGTCAGCTGCATCATCATGTGTAGAATAGAATTTCACAACATTTTTTTTCTTTTATAAATCCCAATATTAAGTGGCATATGTACATTTCAATCAGAATCAGAATCAGAAATCCTTAAATGTCCCGCAGACGGGGAAATTTGTTTGTCACAGCAGCGACAGAATATTACAAAAACAGAAACATATTACAAGAACAGAAACAATAGCAAAAATAAGCCATAAATTAAAAAGGGAAGAAATAGACATATATACATATTTACATGATATAAGCTCTCAAGCTCTTTTTTGTGTGTACGCGAGGTTTATAAGTTAATCAAAATGTCACCCAGCTGTCTCCTTGTGAAGATATTCCATGCTGATCGGGAGGAGACCCCCAACAAGCTGGTAGGGTCGGACTGTCCACTCCAGCTGACCAAGGAATGCTTCAATATCCCTTGGGAAGAGCTGGAAGCTGTGACTGAGGAGACATCTGGACTACACTAATGAGTCTGCTGTCACTGCAACTTTAGTTAATGCACATAAGGATTGATTGGTGAGTAGATGGTGGATGGCTAAACGTATGAAAAAAGACAAACAAGCCAATATCTCTTCATTACAGGTCTGCATAACAATGTTCTAGTTTGTTTCTGATATAACACAACAGGAACTAGGCCACCCCTGAAGGAAATGGTCATCTGATCTATCGCTTCTCAAAGCAGTATGAGGGTAGAGCTGGTATTAAACAGGTCCTGGGGCTAAATTATGAAATACTGTACTATTGATAAGCTCCAATGTTAACAGCTCTTTTATCTGGACTTTTTAATGTCTTGGTGTAATTTATTATCACGTTGCTGCAGCCTTTCCTCTGCTGAGCTTCTCCACACACACACACACACACACACACACACACACACACACACAACACACACACACACACAGCACACACACAGTCACCAGAGCAGAGAGGCGACGGTGGAGACAGTTAAGTGAATCAGCTGAAGATAACTCAGCGTTTACTCTCAAGTTGACAACAACAACACTTGAGACTGTAAGTGCAATAAAACCTTCACAAGTGAGAAGACAACATTTATCAATGCATCTGTTCAGCAAGCACTATGTTTGACATAAATGCTGCGCTCAGCTTACGGTGAATAGTTTCAGAATAAGTTACCCGTACGCTGAAATAAACAGCTGTCTGTATGTAGTCTTACTGTTGCGCTTAGTTTGGCACATACTGCATCTGGACTGCATCTCCCTGTCAGCACTGATGAAGTTACAGGTAGCTGTGAAGTTAACTTGCATTTGTGAGAGCTGTCCAGCAGTCGCTTGTCAGAGCTAACGTCAGCGTCTCTGCCTTGGCTAGCTTGACTTGAAGCTCATCATGCTTCTTCTCAAAGTGCTTTTCCATGTGTTCAGTCAGTAGCTCTGGATGGCGTAACTTACTTGGGCCCGAGGTAACAAACTGGCCCATTGAATCCCTCACAGTCTCCCATGCTGATCGGCTTTGTAGACCGAAATAGTGCACTTGCTGTAGCAGGTTGTGATAGTAGGGGGCACTGTGGGACCGTGGTTTGCCCCGCGAGGGTAGTCAGGAGCACGTTCCGCTGTTTTCCTCATAACTGCGGAAGACTCTGGCTCCCTGTGCTATTCTTCTCCTGTGTTTCAGGTTGGCATAGTGTCAAAACTGGACAGTAACTGCTGTGACGTATCAGCTTATGTTAAGAGACAATTTTGGTTCAGGTTCAACCTTACCTATGGTTCACCTGTAATGTGAAAGGAAGAAAAAAGCTTCAAAGTCAACTAAATGTAATCACTTCCATTTCTATACACTGCCTGGCCAAAAAAAAGTCACCACCTGGATTTAACTAAGCAAATAGGTAAGAGCCTCCTATTGGATAATTACTGCATGGGCGATTATCCTTCTGCTGGCAACAAGTTATTTAAGCCCAACTGATGCTATGAGTAACTTCTCATTTCTTAAACAACCATGTCAAAAGACACATCCGGTGGTCGTGGAAAAGATGTTAGTTTGTTTGAGAAGGGTCAAATCACTGGCATGCATCAAGCAGAGAAAACATCTAAGGGGACTGCAGAAACTATTAAAATTGGGTTAAGAAGTGTCCAGTGCATTATTAAAAACTGGAAGGATAGTGGGGAGCCATCGGCTTCGAGGAAGAAATGTTGTCAGAAAAAAATCCTGATTGATCGTGATTGGCAATCACTTAAACGTTTGGTGAAATCAAATCGTAGAAAAACAACAGTAGAACTCAGGGCTATGTTTAATAGTGAAAGTAAGAGCATTTCCACATGCACAATGTGAAGAGAACTCAAGGGATTGGGACTGAACAGCTGTGTAGCCTTAAGAAAACCACTAATCAGTGAGACTAATAGGGAAAAAAAGGCTTCAATTTGCTAGGGAGAATAAAGATTGGACTCTAGAGCAATGGAAGAAGGTCATGTGGTCTGATGAGTTTAGCTTTACCCTGTTCCAGAGTGATGGGCGCATCAGGGTAAGAAGAGAGGCAGATGAAGTAATGCACCCATCATGCCTAATGCCTACTGTACAAGCCTGTGGGAGCAGTGCTATGATCTGGGGTGGCTGCAGTTGGTCAGGTCCAGGTTCAGCAACATTATGTGCCCAAAGAATGAGGTCAGCTGACTACCTGAATATACTGAATGAGCAGGTTATTCCATCAATGGATTTTTTCTTCCCTGATGGCACGGGCATATTCCAAGATGATGATGCCAGGATTCATCCGGCTCAAATTGTGAAAGAGTGGTTCAGGGAGCATGAGACATCATTTTCACACATGGATTGGCCACCACAGACCTTAAAGGTCCCATATTATGAAAAACTGACTTTTTCTGGGATTTGGGGTGTTATTGTGGGTCTATGGTGCTGCCACACGCCGAGAAACTTTGAAAAAAGTCTATCCATGCTTTTTTGAGTGAGATACAGGTTTCTAAAGGGGTCTTGCCTGCAGTTTCCAGATACACAAGTCAAATTTGCTGCGGCTGTCGACGTCGACGGCCGCACATTTGCATATGGCTACCCCACTGCCCCTCCCTTCACCGCACGGTGTCTCCACCCACCAGGTACAGCTCCGGTCTCGGAGATCCGCCATTATTCTACTGAAATCACCATGGCCAAAGTCAAGGAAAAATGCTCTTTTGTTGGCTGCAAGGACCAGCACAACACACTCCATCGTCTCACACTGTGAGACTCACAGCTGCAGAGGACAAGAGAGCGGCATGGATTGAATTTATTTTTATGATTTATTTTTGAAGTTGGCAAAAAACTGTTGGTGTGTGCGAGCCACTTTGACACTGACTGTTTCACCAACTTGGGCCAGTACAACGCAGGAGTCGTCGGCAGACTTTTACTCAAAGGAATACATGCAGACCAAGGACATGTAAGTACACAAATAATGTGCTGTGTGTTTCTGTAGATTAGGCTGAACTCATGCCTGATGTACTGTGTGTTTTGCCATTGAGAACAAGCTAAGGTTAGCGGCTAACCGCTAACGTTAGCTTCCCTGACCACACAAGTTAACGCTAGTGCTAAAGCAGAATCATTGTGTGTAGTACGTTTCTGATCCTGCACACTATGTAATGCGTGTCCCAGGGAAATGTCTGCATGTACAAGTATTTAGCTGTGTTTATTTAGCAATTTTACACGAACTAACCAAGCAGTGTCACATAGTACCAGCTAACGCTAACCGTGAGCTTTCAAGCTAATGCTAACCGCGAGCCCCTAGTTCGCATCAACACGGTCTCCACATGCAAACCCAGAGGCGCGGTCAGTCAAGCAGTACATACACACACCCTCCGCCGGGTCTAAGCTTTCAGGATTTTGTGAAATAATGCATTTGAAAATGTTTTCTAAGCTGGAATATGTTGGCATAGGCCAGGGCAAAACGAGTGTACTGTTGACTGCTACAGAGTTTAGATTCTCTGCCCGGGCCGGGTCGGGCTGGGCCCTTGACCAAGCATTTGTGCTTTTTTGTTTTAAATAACTCAGCATAATGAGTATATTTCCAGCTAGGAAACACGCATCTCTCTCCTCCCTCCATTTTTGTGTTGCTGCGTGGTGTACACGTGAGTTATCCTCATGGCTAAAACGTGACTTGAGACGTACGTGACAAGAAGAGAGCAAAAATATATATTTTTACGAATGAAAATGACAATAATTGTAACGCACAGTGACTTGAATAAATAACTTTAATGTGATTACTGGTTTGGAAATATTAACGCTAGATTACTCGTTACTGAAATAAAGTGGTCGGATTAGAGTAATGTAAGGCGTTGCAGCCTTTAGTGCACGAGTGAATTATACTGTAACAGTGCTGTCATGTGTTACTCCTATCCATATCTGGGAATGCTGTGCAGGTAAATTAAACTGTGATTACTTGTTGAGAACATTTGCCCATTTCTTGCAATTGTTTTCATGTTTGTCTTTTTACTGTTCAAGACTCTGACTGGCTGCACTGCATCACAATAAGAATGCTGATAGAGGGCAAGCCACCACATCATCAGGAGATCCTCTTTTCAAACTGAGCTTTCCAAAGTCCTGGAAGGGAGAGTGCAGAGCCAAACCCGTGAAGACAGACACGACATTCTGTAAGTTTTACAATCTTTTATTTGAACCTCTCAAATTAAAATAAACATGGACACACAGACATCACACAAAAGGTTGAACACAAACACTTAAAATCTGAATTCTTTTAAGATGGTTTTCAAAATAAATAATGAGAATGTATAAATGAGAAGTAATTAGGAGAAATAAGACACACTTTACAACACTGCAGCACAAGGTGTTTTGGTTCTACTGCAGTTTTCCTGTAAACATGCATTTGTTTATTGCACTGCAGACTGCGGTGATGCTCTGTTGGACCTGATCTTCCAGAAGGTTTTCCAGGACCCTGCCCCATATGTGAAGGAGGTGCTGAAACTCATAATCCCTGAAGACCTCTCGGACCACACAGATGGGCAGCACAACTCTCACTCTCCGCCCCAGAGAGCCCCAGCACCACCTTACAAAGCTTATGTAGGCTATATTGGCTGAACACAATTCAATATAAAGTCAGCACTGAATGTTTACACCCATGGCAACGAGATACTTTCTTTGTTATCATTTTCATATTGATATTGAAGTTAATATATAAAGTCAAACTGTTTCACTTCAGATATGTATTTTCTTCTTATTTCATTCATGTCAACACATGTTTACAAATGTTTCTTACAATTAAAACATCTTTCCTAACTGTTCTGTGTTTTCATTGTTTGATATGTAATTTTCATGGTAATAAGTAAAAGATAATAAACTATAAACAATGTAAGATAGAAGAAGCAGTTATGTACTTTTAATCATAACACTTTTACGATAAATGAATAGTATTTATGTGACTAAAAGCTTACTGCACTATTCCCCTCAGACGTAAAGATTCATAGTCTGCCCGATAAATGTTCAGTGCATTCTGCAGTGCAGATACATTCAGGCAGACAGGTTCCAGGCCAGGGTGGTCCACCATGCATGATGGTGGCTCAGGAAACTGCTGTAGTCTTCGTATAACCTAGAAATAATGAAAGGTAAGTGAGTGACAATAGATTAGAGAAAAGAGAGAGAGCAGAATGACAACCTTGTTTGCCCAGTGTTCACACTTCATTGTGGTATTTCCATACAGCAGATATTCTCAGGTTCTGTAGGCATTTGTTTACAATAGCCACAGGAACACCTGTTTTTATGCCTTTTTTTTATTATTCATGGGAAACTATGATCACTAATCATGTCACATTGTTTCTTTGATAATATATATAAAGTTTAGAAACCGTTTTAAATGGTTAAAAAACAATTCTGCTGGTAGAAAGGTGATTGGAAGCAACTGTGGCTTACTGAAAACTACAGTTGAAAATTGCTGGCAGTAGCTAATTACAGGTCGTCACTGCAAATAAGAGCAGGTTCTCAATCAACTTACCTGGCTACATAAAGGTAAATAATAATATGATAACATAATAACATAAAAGTAATGTCGAGGTAACAAACTTAACTACTAACCACTGAGAAACACCAATGTTCATTCTTGGCTGCTTACTTTCTTTTGGAGCCTCTTGTTCTGGGTCGGACCGCAGTCTGTTGTCCGGCAGCCATTATTCCCAGAAACTCCGCCGTTGCCATGGTCACATGATGCCATCCTCACGTCTTCCGCAGGCAGGAGGAGGTGGGCGGTACCGTGGGCGGCGCGCAGTAGCTCATTAGCATTTAAAGGGAAAGGCACTGAAACAGGCCACCTGGAGCAGGGCTGTGAAACTGGTGTTTCAAGAACCCTGCTGTGCTCAATGCTTCAGCTTTTTTCGACCAAAGCATGTTACTAACATTCCATTTAGACATCAGGGAACCATGTCAAGAAGCAGAAATGACCATAATATGGGACCTTTAACCCCATTGAGAATCTTTGGGATGTGCTGGAGAAGGCTTTGCGCAGTAGTCCGACTCTCTCATCATCAATACAAGATCTTGGTGAAAAATGAATGCAACACTGGACGGAAATAAATCTTGTGACATTGCAGAAGCTTTTTGAATGCCACAGCGAATGCGTGCCGTAATCAAAGCTAAAGGCGGTCCAACGAAATGTTAGAGTGTGTGACCTTTTTTTTGGTGGCGACTTTTTTTTTGACCAGGCAGTGTATCAGTTAAAGTAAAAAAAAAAGGAAGTCAGTCTCCTGTCATCATGTTAGCTATCTGTCAGAGTAGTGTTCAACCGGACAAAAGTCAGAACTCACCAGAGACTGTCTCTTTCTTTTATCCTGCAGAGTCTCTTCTCTGTATTGTTTCCCTCCATTCAGCAGTCAAATAAGAGAGAATTAGAGTACATTGCAGTGGATTTTGGCACCTGCAGCTCATTACGGTCGGTGAGAGTGAAGATCAATCCAATTTTTTATCCCAAAGGTTGTCCCAAAGTCTGTGCTCTCCACGACTCTAGGTGTTTATCTGTCCAGAAGTGTTGTGCCCGATCCATGGCAGTCTCATCTAGAGTTTGCTGGCTCAGGCAGCTGTCTGTCCCTCAGCTCCGTTCTATCTAGGTGACTGCATAACAATTATTTGTTCAATATTTGCGTTAAAAATCCTCTCAAAGGCATCAACAGCACACACGACCCAGAGGTGAAGTTCAGTGACTGGAGTCAGCTGAGGTGATTCCAACAGCAGACAGCTCTCGACTGCCTGCCACTTTGTAAACAGCCAACAGAAAAAAGAAACAAAAGAAGAAGCAGCCGAGCTTTATTTGTGATTGAATATGAGTCAAACCTTCGTGTAAATGCATAATTATGACGAAAGAGGCACTTTGAAGATTTACCGTAGTTTCGTTTCGGGCAAGCTAATTTTCAATGGAGTGCAGGGGCACTCTTGTGCTAGCATCAAAATCGCCATTTTTAAAACACTAAGAAGGCTCGACACAACATGAAACTTTGCTCGTAGTATCACCAGGGTCTCTACACATGAACACGAGCATTGAGAACATTGTTTGTGTACGCAGAGTTTAATAAAAAGAAGGTTTTTGAACGACTCACCATAGGAGCTGGATCTCCGGCGTGCCACCTTCATGGCAGACAAAAAGTGTCGATCCCCGAGTGCGACCTAACAGGTAGGAGAGTAATGGTGGCATGGTCGCACTTGGGGATCGACACTTTTTGTCTGCCATGACGGCCCTGGCCAAATTGGGGCCCTAAGCAGAATTTTATTTTGAGCCCCTCCATTACAAAATGACTGTATCTGTTAAATAGCGATTTTTAAGCTAGCATAAGAGTGCCCCTGCACTCCATTGAAAATTAGCTGGCCTGAAAGCGAAACTACGGTAAATCGTATAAGTGCCTCTTTTGTCGTAATTATGCATTTACACAAAGGTTTGACTCAAATTGAATCACAAATAAAGCCTTTGTTGCTTTTTGGCAAGAGTTTCACTTTAAGTTACTTCTTTCTCTCTCTGTATACTGAGTAAACTAACTGAGACTGTAATGCCACATTCAGGCCAACCGGGAATAAAATATTTGTATTGCGTTACATTTTACGTTACGTTGCATAACTTTTCGTAATGCAAATGAAAATAACAGTGAACCACATTGGTATGAACTCAAAATAAAGAGTTTTTTTTGCAATAATTGTGTAAATTTGCATCCAATCACATCTTTTCTGCCATGATTTGGACCACTGTGGGTGGTTTTAGTGTTATTATGCTTTGCGCTGCTTGTGTGGTTTCAGAGGCGGGGCAGAGCAGCTACCTGACATACACACCTGCAGCGGATTTGATCAGCAGCGCCAGCATATATACCCAGGTCTCCCCCCTGCTTGCTGCCAGATGATTACGTCTACTGCATGGTGTATGGTAGAACTATCTTTTGTGTTTTTGAGTCTCTGTTGTTATTGTGATCCCGTTCATCCAACCTTGCCTGTCCTTCACTCTTTAGTGAAACTGAGCACCTCTGCCACCAGCACGCCAGCCTTCACACACTGTATCCCCCTGAGCCTCAACTTATTATTATGCATGGCAGTACGTAGGTAACTTGGACATAACGCCAGAACTGTTAGTGCTTCACACTCTCTCAAACTTAAATTATGTCCAGATCTCACAACATGCACCTTTACGCCTTAATATGATAAGTACTTGGGGGTGGCAATAGCTCAGTCTGTAGGGACTTGGCTTGGGGGCTTGAAGGTCGCTGGTTCAAGTCCCACTCAGACCACAAAAGTACAAGTTGGACTGGTAGTCGGAGAATGCTAGTTCACATCCTGGACATTGCCGAGGTGCCCTTGAGCAAGGCGCTGAGGACATTGCCATTTGGCAGCAATGTGATCTTTAGCTGGCAGCAAGGTGCTTATTATCCATGTTAGTGATACTACTACAGTGAGTAACACCACACATTTGAACTAATATTTGACCTTGTTGCTTTCTGGACAGAAGGTTCTCACGCTGGGATTCTTTCAGTGTGCTTCACTTTTTACTTCAAACTGCTTTAGATGAGCCTTCAGCAGACAGTTTGTCTGTGTACATGTGAACCTATAGGCCAACATGGGTAACTGCTCAAAAATATTCTCGACGGTTAACTGACTAACAGTTAACACATTGCTAGCTGCAGGGTATGAAGTGAAAGTTGATAATTCTCTCTGGGATCATCACACCTGTCACATGACACAGTCATTTGATCCATTGTTAACATACAATTTTCAATTGGTGCATCTTTACTTTCTGCATCAGTGGATTTTGAGAATAACATAGCACTGAAACAGCCCATCTCAAGTTTGCTCAGTATCTTTTCATGAGCGCAAATGTTCACATCTTCTCCTTGTTGTTGCCACGTGACATGAGTACTACCCAAACAGCTCAGCAGGCTCCTCTTTTTTTTTTTAACTGATCTCGAAATTAGGCTAGCTTCTCTGGGACTGTCAAAAGTTTATTCTCTGTGTTAGAGATTCTGTTTCTTCTGTTTTATTGATTATCCACATTGACTGCTGTGCATCAAAGCTCATTTTAAGTTTAAGCAAAATGAATTCTATACATAAACCACATGATAGATGGATAGATGGATAGATGGATAGATAGATAGATAGATGGATAGATTAAACTATATCTTACTTACTTTTCATTTATATATGTGAAAGCTATGATCTGCAGGGTACTGCCATGGATTGAAAGGTACTTTCAGAGAAAATTGCTTTAAGTACAGACATTTTCAAATCTCAAGTGATATTTATCCACTTTAGCAACAGAAGCCAAAGACGCCAGACATTTATGGTGACAATCTTGTCATCTTCTTAATGATTCACTCTTAAAAGGTGCCCACTAATTGAACTTGTGTTTCAACCCTGAGACTTTCAGGCAAACGTGATGTTTAGTCAGTGAGAGAAATACTGTCCAGCAGTCGAGCCT
Source organism: Diplodus puntazzo (assembly GCA_963678695.2). Taxonomy (NCBI): domain Eukaryota; kingdom Metazoa; phylum Chordata; class Actinopteri; order Spariformes; family Sparidae; genus Diplodus; species Diplodus puntazzo. The sequence continues at coordinate 31,750,024 of OZ023157.1, read as the reverse complement.
GATTAAAATCTCTGTGTCAATATAATGACTTAATGCAATTCATTCTGAACAAACACATGAATAATTGGACGTGTGCAGCTTTAAATCTGTTACCATGTGGCAAACATTTACACAGTGATTACTATTTATTCGTCAGCACACATACGTTATTTGGTAAACACTTGTGCTGACACTTAGAGCCTTCAGCCGAACACAATGATGTATAAAGCTGCTCCTCAGTGCGGGGACAAGCTGCTGTGGCTGATTCAACAGATCTGTTTTGCTTTCCTTTGGTGGAATAACCCCATGACCCGACCACATCTACAACCCTGTGACACAGATGCAGAATCCAAAGGACTCAGCACCATATCGACCATTAAGTTAACACATCTTTTGAAATTACATTTAGTTTGTAATTCTGTGTATACTTCATGAATTATATATGACCTATTTACAGAGAAGCACCATTAACTCATGAATATATGCATAACATAATAGCATTTGCACAAAATGTACAAAAAAGTTACTGTTAGATTCACTGTCTGCTGGGACAATCACTGAGAATGTGGCATCGTTTGTTATTTGGCAGAACTTATGCCAAATCAGTGTTTCTTTTTTGTGTGTGTGTTAAATGTACATTGTAACAGCAACATAGATGAACCTTTCTATAACGTGCATTCATTGCTTTGCTATCTAAAAAACCTCATATTTTATTTGTACTTTTCAATCCCTTCAGTTCTAGATACTTTTTCCATGTTTATTTTACACCTCTCATTTAATATTCCTCTCTTAAATTATTACTTATTATTGATTAGTAGGCTACAAAAAAACGAAAGATTAAATGCTGTTCATGCACCCTTTTCTGTAAGGCAAAAAATGCAATGAATAATGTTTAAAAAATTAGTGGTGTAGTTGTTATGTGGGACACTGACCAATACTTAACTTACTGAACATGTTAAGCTCAAGCATTTCTTTTGGTATCAACAAAACTCTAATTTCTCTCGCTTGTCATAGATTACTTAGGTCACATGTATTATCCTAATGTAAAGGTCCAAAGTACATGTTGAAATATGGTCACTGAAATGCTGTTGAAACAACTGTTACATGTAATGATGTCAGATGTCGTAGTACTAAAACCATGGTAACTGGAAACAGTGACAGTCCAAGTAGTGCGCTGTTGGTTTAATCGTTTTCACTTTACATTGTATCTGTATTTCTGAAACTGGTTGAAATGTCCCAAAACAATTTCAAGCTCTGCTGTGATATAGTCTCATTTTGCTGTAACATCGTCACACCTCAACAACTGAAAATGTTGATTGCCAGTGAGTCCCAAAAACCTTATTTTAGAACTTCTTTACTTATATTTATTGACACAAGTTTGCTTTCTGTTCATTTTTGGTGTATTTATATGTATGTATGTATCCAAGTTTTACAGTGACAGTGCAGTGAGGGGACAGGCTCTATAATGAGAGCACAGAGTGTTTCCTCACCTCACAACTGTGTCTGAATGCTATAAATAATTGGGCCAATGCTGAACTATGGAAAGTTCCTTAGATTCCAGTGGAGAGTACTTCACAAAAAGAACGCTTCAGAATTGTCAATTTGTATGCATCCACATATTTGTATTACTGTGTTTAATTATAATCTCTGCTTGTTATAATGATACTTCTCCTCTTAGATATCTTGGTCATGCACAGGCTAACTTAAAAAAAAAAAAAAACAACAGTAACCAACCTGGTTACACATCACTAAGAAATATGCTTTTTCCTGTCGGGAATCTGGTCAGGATAATCAGGCTTGTCTTATCACCCACCCCGAGGTAGGCAGCCAGATTTCTTGTTTACTCCTGCACAAAGCAGACAGTAACTAAAATGCATGTAAACACACTTGCTAGTAGTTTGACCCAGGTCTAACCCCAGATGGGGAAAGCCTCCTTTTCCGTGGCACATTTCCAGAAGTCATTCATTTCCTTGAGGAGGATACACAAAATGCACTGCACAAAATTCAATGCCTGCATGTTATTTCCCTCTTTTTTCAGAAAAGGCAGGGTGGCCTCACACTGAACTGAGAGCTTTAGGCTTATTCAACAGTTTGCTTTTGAATACAGAGTGTTCCCTCCCTCTCACAGCGTATAAATCACATTTTGTGTAGAACTGTGGCAGGTCAATCCAATAGAATCCAGTCGGTGATGAATTTGCACACCCTTTTTTTCCCCATTCTGTCAAATAAAGTGTTTTAAAATAGTGGAGCTGGAAGATATGTTGTGTTTTGTTTAGGGAAAAGCCCCCTCACAGCAGGTCCACATCATGAGGGAGCTGCAGACAATGCAGATGGATTTAAATGCTCGAGCATTTGTTAAGTTTGCTTCTATCGTAAAAAAGCAACAATACAAATTGTCACAGTGTTCACGGTGTGAAAATAATAAATAACAGAACTAAAATGACCTATAGCGGCAGGCAGAGTGAACTGACAAGGTAGTCCCCAGTGACTGCTTCTTGCTCAGCTCTAATGATTGTTTACTTGATGAAACATACTGGTGGAATTACGACATGGTAAGCTGTACACATGCATTGTTCCAAGGTTGTTCACAAGGACTTCATTATGAATGTGCAGAGATTTACGCAGATTTTAAAGCTGGTTAATGAATTCGTATTGTTGCTTTTTTCACGATAGAAGCAAACTTGACGACAAATGCTCGAGCATTTAAATCCATCTGCTTTGTCTGCAGCTCCCTCGTGATGTGGACCTGCTGTGAGGCGATAAGGAATGGCAAAACCACTCTTGTCGTGATCAGCTTTGTCCTCGGTTCGCAGTAAACTGCGGGACTATCCAGTGGACACGGCAAAACGGACGCAGCCGAGGCTCGGAGGGTGTCTGATTGCGGATACAGTGCACTATCACCACCGCTCTCAGTGAAGTCAATCAGGGGACAGTGTAGATGGTCGTTAGAGATGGGCGGAACTCTACGTCGTCATGGGGACAGGACTGCGGCTGATAATTGGGCGTGGGACTCTGTGGCAACAAGGCAACACGGCCTTAGTAATGAGATTAATGATGTTGTGTTAGGTCTTGTTTCACCAAGGAGAGGATTATCTCCTAACAGCCCTCCTAAGGTGAAGGAAAGGACAATCACTCAGACACAGATTCATCAGGCCCATTCCCTATTCAGGCGGAGCTCAAAATGATGTTTCAGTGCTGGGTCAGGGCTCATTCCCACAGAAAAAAAAGCAATTTACTCAAAAACTCAGCAATGAGCATTAAGGAAGTCAAAGTCAATTGTTTTCAACCTGAGCGTTATGGCGCCGCAGTTCAGATCAAACACCTCGGGGTGAATATAAATATGCTTCATGTGTGTGACCAACCAGAGTGAGGAATGATGGTTTTCTTTGTTGGATATGAGTCGGAGATGAAATTTCTTGAGATCTGCCCTCTCTGAATACAGGAAAGTTATTTATTACAAATGATCTTTGGACCATGTGAGGCGATTGCTTAAATGATGCACCAGTCCTCAAGCAAATGTCCCTGTGAGGACTGTCAGACGCACTCAGAATGTGATTCATGTTTGTCAAGATGGATCCATAGATATCCCGCACAGGAAAAAAAACGACTGGCGTTTTCGACAGTATCGATATTATTAGCTATAAATGGTTAAGTACAAATGTACAAGATAATTCGCTGAAAGAGCTTAGTAAGAACTTATGAGGCTTACCAAGCCAGAAAAGTCAATTTGACATAGTTGCTAAACCTTGTAAATACAGCGACACATAATGCACACAAAAGGCCCGAAGATGCTTTTTTTCCAAACAAGCTTCACAATCAGAATTTGATCCACTCGTTTTAACATTTTTGGAAACTCTAGAAGAGCTGAACGATTAAATTATTGAATCCTCATTTATGGTAGCGGAGGGCTGAAGTTTGTAGACTTGGGCCCCACAGTGCTGAAGATCCAGGTAGTTTTACCTGAGCAACTTTCAGACTCCACTTCAAATGTGTTAGCAAGCAATTTCACCACTGACTCATCCATCAGAAACAACAAGTAATATTAGCATTAGCATATCATTAGAATTCATGTTTGTGTCCACGTCTCACCCTGTTTCTTCATTCTTCACTCTTCTTTTTGAAAAATATGGAGCTCATCTTCTGCTGTATCTTCACCTTTTTTAGCTAGCTGCTAACAATTGCCATTTGGTGCTTGGGAGGTAGTGTACAGTGCAAATATCAAATCAGCACCCTGCCTTTTCTAGAAACAGTTGATTGGAACAATTTGGTCCAGAAAACCAAAACAAGTGAAAGAAAATGCAAAATCCTTCCAAACAGCAGATTCGATCATTATTCTCTATGACTTTGTCACTGTGAGCAAAACCTTTTACATGAGCCAATGCAATCATTTGATATATCTATGCAGCTTTAAACAAACATAAAACAATGATTGTTTTGTTTGCGTCAAACAACTACATCACGAGCTGTACTCAGACCTGAAGTGCAATGTGACATCAGCTCTCTATTGTATTAGAAATAGTCGGGAAATCACAGTTGCAGTCACACACAGACAAACGTTCCTTTATTGTGTATTTATGGACAGTTTGCACATTTATCATTAGCAACAAGGATGATTCATCAACTGCAATAAAACCTCTCAGAGTTGTATTATTTGGAAAACAAATGAGAATGAATAAATAATGAATTGTGAATAAATCCGGTTGTTGTTTTTTTCTTCCTTCCAGTGACTGAACTTGCTGTATACATTATAAATCAATTCATCTAGCAAAAAACATATCCTAACTTTATAAAATATGGGTTTTCAGTTCAAGTCCAGTGTCTTCAAAAGCATCCTAAAGGAAAGAGAAATCCTTTGAAACCAGTAGTGAAATGCCACTATGATACATATTCAAGAAATAACATGAGGTTATTCTCTAATAAAAACTGACATCAATCATCTAGAGGAAAACCTACCGAGGTGCACAAGAAAAAAGACATTCTCTTGATGGCACAGAGAGGGGGTATAAATCAGGGCTGATTATGTACTGTTGAGAGCATTTAGATACAAACATTCAACTAACATGTTCTTCACCTTTTCATCAACACTGAGGCAAACAGTGTACTCACATTTAATCAGAAGTAACACTTTATTTTACAGTCTGTGTAGCTTATGTGTACGATATTCCCAGCATTCACACAAAAGATGTGTTCAGATAAGTACTCTAGGGAACATGATATTTGCACTAAAATAGTATTAGTGCTGACGTTGATCCCAGAACATCCACCGAATAAAACAAGTTTCTGTACCAATTAGTTTAGAGAATGAGAGTGCTTTCTGATGTTACACGCCCTCCCAGCAATATAGTACTCAGAAGATGGTGAAACTTGAAAATAGTGGACTATTTCCAACGTAATATATATCTAATTTTGGTTGAAAGCTAAAAAGATGTACAATATATTTATATTGGGTTAATATTTAAGGAAATTTAAGGATTATAATTTCAGGGAAATTTTGAAGTTAATATAAAAATTATATTTTGCAGGTTTGGCAGTCACTGGCTAATGTAGGATCAATTTTGATAAAAATTCACAGACCATTATTAAGTAAAGCCCACACTGGGCGCTTCGTGGCACACTGGCAGCCATGTTGCAGGCCTCAGACAGTCATTGTAAACAGATGATTTTAAGAGCAGAAAAAGAATTCAGCAGAAAGATATTTTGTGCTGCCTTCTTTTACAGACATTTTCTTTCACCACCACATCTGACTGATTCTACTATTAGACTTTTTAGCAGCAGTTTGCTAATAAATCAATATCTGCTTAGCTTATTAGAATTCTCCCGTTGTACACCTGGCTTACACACTACTTAATGTAATGGAGGCTAGAATTAACATCCAGTTGTCAGTCAACATCAATAGCAGCAGCTTTGCTAAAATAAGCTAGCAGTCAGCTACCTGGGAGACAAACAAATCTACAACGAAATGTTGGCTGATGTAAATTTTGGCCATCATACATTTCAAATACTTTTTTGATAGATGGGATCTTCCAAATGCATTTAGAATTGAGGTTACATGAGAATGTATTTTTGTTTCTGAAAGTTGACGAAAAAGCATGTAGGGTATCATGATGTGCCTTGAGATGCAGGCTATGTGTTGTGATATATTAAAGAACATATTTAAACATTTTTTTTTAGCAGTTTCAAATATATGTGAACTAGAGAAACAATAGAACTGAAAAAGTTTGACTAAATAATCTTCGTTCAGGTTCACTTACCAGCTTTTTCTGGAAACTTGAACCATATCTCACACTCTTTACCGCCTCTTCAACTTCCCTCAGTTGTCATGACGTTACTATGACTGTGGAACTGTGGTCACCTGATGATAAGTAGTCATACACACAGGGTTGGTTAACCTTTAGTTAAAGTTGCAATTTATACAATATGGCCAGAATTTGAAGGTAGCCAAAAACATAGGGGGCATCATATCACCAGACCAACTGACGGCTGCTCTTTGCTAGCTATCCTTGGCTGCATAGTTAACTAGCGCATGGCTCTAGAGTTTGTCTGGAGCAGGACATTGGATCACAGGGGGAGTCACAACCTAGCTACCAGGAAGAACGCCAGATTTTGAAGCCAGTTTATGTGGCGGCCTAACGGTGGATTACCATCGTCACATGATGCACTGTTGCCCAAAAGTACTTTTTCCCACATTCCCAAATTGCGAAAGAAGCATCTGAAAGACGAAAGCAAATCTTTTAGGGGCATTGCAACCTGCTGGGCACATGCTCTGTAGGCTGCGTAAGACAACAGAGCAAGGTATTTTCATTTCCCTGGAAGTCAAGGTATTTTGGTTTCATGCACCACTGACCCGCTTTCATAGGAATGAACAGGGCACCATCACCAATGCTGCCACCTGTCTCCAGTGTTCACCTCAGGTGACAGGGCTCAGCTCTACTGCATTTGGCAGCGAGAGAATGAACCCAGCTGGACACCTACAGGCAGACGGAGTCAATTTAAAGACACCAAACAGTGTGGAGGTGATTTACAGCAGCCTTTACCAGGGCTGTGTCCGAAATAACCCACTCATTCCCTACTCCCCAGTCACTACATAGGGGAGTCCAACATAGTGGACTATATAGTGAGCTCAACGGCAGAAATAAAAGCTCACTTTCGGACACTACTCCGGCGCCGTTGATGATGTCACTAGGTTGATGATGTGACACTACTGTCGCACAGTTGAAACGTGAATTGAAACTTCCATGCGTTTGTCCGCAGCGCAATGCATGATGGTAAGTATTGCTTGGTTTGTGACCATCTGTTGTACACTACTTTTCGAGATGCATTGTGGGATATTTTGAGTGCACTATATAGGGTATATTTTTCACTAGACATTCGGACAGCACTACAAAATGGCGTGGTCACTATGTAGTGCACTATATAGGGAGTAGTGAGTGATTTCGGACACAGCCTTGGACTATGGTTTCGGGGACGAGAAGACACGGCACGGCGAGAGGCTTGCAGCGTCAGAAGAGTGGGAGGGAGTCGTGGGTGAAAATGGGGTGTAGACCCGGAATATTTTCACATCGTAGTCAGTGAATTGCATTGCGGTTCTATCGCAACCAAACCAGAGGTGACAAACCAAGACTGTGTTGGTGACTTTTTTTTATTATGTCAACATTGAATGAACTGTGTTTTGCAATGAGTTAACGAGGGACGCATGTAGGCCATCACGATGTGCCTTGAGAATTAGCGAAGTACAACTCCTGAATTCAAGTTTCTTGAATTCAGGAGTTGTATGGTTGTATTTCTTCTGTCAAGTAAAGACAGAAGGTCACTTTGATGAAAAGCTGGCATATATCTTCCTTGCTAAAACCTAAGGGGCTATTGGATGTGCTGGTACAAGGTGATATTAGGAGTAAGGTCAGGCCGGGGCTAACTAGTTAGCATGCTAACTTCAGTGGAACTCAGTGCAGCACAGTCTTTGACATACAATCACCTCTTGTTTCTTCACGCTCTGTTGAAAATCTACATTAATATTTTAAATGTTTTTAAAGCTAAATTCAGGCCATATTTGACAAATTGCTCCTTTAAGATGACCTTATCAAAGTAATGTTCCCAGGATCACGAATTAATTTCCACAATTAAAACCGATATAGGTACCGGCAAAACCTGAAGTGCATTTAAAATCTACAGTATTTGCAATACATTTAAACCTGATTTGAAATTGAAAAAACATTTTAAACAGCAGTGCATTTGGAGTTAATTTTAAAAATGAGGTATAACAAGAAATCCCCAAATATACTGAAAATGCATCAGATGTATTATTTATTACAGTATGTGAAACTGCCAATATTAGTTTTAATGTAATTTACACATTTCGTTTCCGTTTACTGCACAGTGATGAGAATTTGAAAAGAAATCTCATGAGCGAGCTACTTATAACACTTATACATTTTAGAGGGTTGGGTTTTATAATATATAGTTAGCCATTATTTATGTAATATTTTAAAACAGCTAATTCTTCAACAGACCAACATTGTGGCTCCAGTTGTGGCTGAGAGGAGATTTGTGACACAACTGCAAAGCCGACCCAACACATAGAGATTGTAGAATAAAGTGCACTGTAACTGAATCAAACACATCCTCCAAGTATAGTAGTTGTGCGTCACGCAGCTTCGAACTGGGCAGAGGGCTCTAGGGCTCTCCTTGGGTCATTCATCAAGGTTGGACGGCAGAGAAATGTGCCTGTTGTTGATATTAATAGCCTGGGGTGAAATAGGTCTTCTCCGCTGTGGAGACGATCTGGCAACTCGGGTGAGCCCTATCTCACTGTTCTCCACTTTCTCTGACTCGAGCCTCATTCTGGGCCTCCTTCTCTTCGAGCTGTTGCTGCAGGAAAGGCAGCGAGTGTCATCTGAAAACACCCCCCTCTCCCAGCCTCTACATCACTCCATGTACTCTTGCTATTGCCCGGTTCAGTAAATCATATTTCTCTGATAAATTCATGATTGATAAATTATCTTCTCTATGTAGACAATAAAATTAAAATAATTTGTGGTAATTAAGGCAGTCTTTCATTTATAAACAAGACAGAAAATGCAATCGGATAGTAAAAGAAATGAAAGGTCGGTAAGGTCCCAAAGAAGTCATGTTTACTTGCTCCGTAGTTAAAACCTTTCACATTTTGTTCTTCAATTTCTTGAGGAAAAAGGCTTGTACTGTTCCCTTATATTTTCTTCTCCCATTGATCAGATCATCTTAAATTCCAAGGAGTCCCTTTCAGACCTTGTAGAAGCCTTAGTTTCTAGATTTCAGCAGGAGGAATCCTCAGTGTTGGAGTTATACGTGCACAGATGGCACACTCTTGTTGAGGACCTGAGCCCTCATCAGCTGGACGCTGGTCATGATCTTCTTCTGGTGGCCCATCAGCGTCACCCCGAGCCTCTGGATGTCCCTGCAAGACATAGAATAGAGTAAAATCACGCAAAAAGAGTTTTAATGATCCACGATGACCTTAATCAGAGGCTTTTAATACCCACATTTAAGCAAATTTAGCTTTCATTAATTACTCAGCTTCTATTTATATTTGCTGCTTATGTTATTTTGTGTTGTTGCAAAATCAACGCATCTTCCATTTGTAACCGATGACATGAGGAATTCAGAATTTTAGAACACATGAGGCATTTAGGAGCTTCAAAGTGGGTTTAAGCTCATTGTTTTGAGTGTCCGGCCTCAACTTCATTGTTTAGCTTCACTCTCCCCAGTCTCATATCTTTGTGTTCGACTGCAGCTTGCAGTTATTCAGAGAAAATGCTCAGCACCATACATAACAGCATTCAAACTTGTGGTGAACATTGTGAGGCTTTGAGTAGCTAAAGAGTCCGATGATTCCCTCAGGGGTTGGTAGAGACCAAAAACAGAGCCAAAAGAAACTAAATAATGGACTTAGGTCAGGTGGTCATAAGCACGACTCCAAATAAAAGATCATTAAATGTTGGATGTGTAAAAAAGCAACTGTTTTCCAACACATCTAGCCACATCAACTAAAAAGTGCATCTAGGATATTTCACATTGAAAGCTTGCTAATGACTGAAAGGACATAACCTTTCTCTGATCAGCCTTTTAATGTGAAATACAAAGCTACAGAAACAGTTGAGCTTTAGTGAAAGTATCTTAATGCTGATTAAAGAATCGGCATGGTAGAATCAACTGGAGTTATTTTGGTGAATGTGACAGTAACAACACATCTGTTAAAAACAGAAATTCAGAGAAACAGTTTGGGGGGCATGTTATTATTCTGTTGTCACTCCCCATGGAAGCAGGGTTAGGGTTTAACCAGCCTTTTTTTATTAGTAGTAGGGACCAACCAATATTGTTTTTTCATGGCTGACACTGACACCAATTATTAGTAATCAATGTGACTGTATACCTTTATCTGGAACTAATATACATTTGCACTAAAAATGAAAATTTAGAATAACCTGCAACAGAATGTAACTTGGTGAAAATTTCCCAAGTACTGTACTTAAGTAGAATTTTGAGGTAATTTACTTGAGTATTTCCATATTCTGCTACCTTACACCTTGAATTCACCTCATTTATTTGATAACTTAAGTTGCTAAATCAGATTACTTAGTATCTATAGGCTATAATTTGTGATGTTTAACCAATCTGATAGAGTGGTAAATCCAGAGAGGATACTGCATTTGAGCCAACACAGTGCATTTTTAAATTAACTTACTTTATTGGCAGTTGGACGCAGATACCAGCTATTGGAAAAGTGATGAAAGCTGGCCAGGACGATAATTGGTCCATTCACACAGGTCACAAATGATTATATTATTTGGTAGTATTTGAGACTCCTGCTGTGTTAGTTAATCAGCTGTTATTTGAGGCACAATTCACATCTTGCGGCAAGAGCTTCAAAGTTCTTTACTCCCACATTATAAGAGAAATATGGTTATGACTCTCACATATATACTGTAGGAGGGTTTGATGTGTTTGTGACTGAGCTCAATGGAAGAAGCTTGTTAGATGGAACTGTGGAGGTGGCAATTAACAAATAAAATGGTCGATGCAGAAACAGACAGTCAAACTGATGCTGCTCAGTTTTGTTTTTACTTAGAGAAGTTTTATAATGATCCAAGTGTGCACAACCTACAACTTATCACCCTACGGATTCTTTGAGTTGGTAGAGTCCAGCAGCTAATGGCTCACCATCACCCTCCATCATGGTCAGTACTCACCCTTGGTTCATGCTTATGACGTGTCCCAGTGTATGGTACCCCCCCGCTGCAAAGTGGTCCTTATAGCGGCTCATCTTTATGGTGTCCAACCACTCGTCTACTGAGTTACAGCTACTGAAGTCTGGGATTGCTCTCTCCATCAGCGGAGGACTGTTTAAACTGCGGCCGAAAGAGAGACAGATGGCCATAGAGAGGCAGAGAGAGAGGGAGGGGAGGATGAATGGACAGACAAAAAGATTAGTTGGACGAAGTCCGAAAACAAGAAAAGAGTCAAAAAGTGAGCAAGAGGCAGAGCGACCAGGGGAAAGGAGCGCTTTGAAATGTGCTAGTAGCTGAGGCAGAAAATCAATAGCAGTTAAAATGATAGAGAAGAGGTGACTGCTGTGGTTGCAGGATGGCTGCTTTGGGTAGATTAATACAAGGAGAAATCCTTAATACTCCTACTCCTCTCCCTCTACCTACTGATGCTCAGTGCCATGCATCACTGACTCTGTAGGACCTGGGATCTAAACAGAGCAATTTACGCTGGTCCAGCTTGAGCCTGGGTGTCCTCTCAAGCCGCTCACAGATTCACCGCGGATCAATGTCAATATCACAGCAGACTTTTACTTAACGCACAACGCGTCTATCAGAGATGAGCTTATCGGAAAACGAACACGACCCCTCGTTTCATCTGACAGAGAACTTTGAGGGAAACTTTATGCTGCCACCTTATCCCACTGTGCTCATGTTTGATAGCAGCTGGATGAGATTGGATTTACTCTGCCTCTCACACCAGGACAGTTACTTAGTAGCCTAACAGTCTGTCACCATATATTGTCCAGGAGATCATCTTTTCAGCCCCTTGCAGACGGTGCCTTGCTTTGATTTGCAGCTTAATCCGCTAATCACATGAACCAATATTTGATTAAATGTTGGCGAACTGTCGCGCCAAATTAAATCAAAAGAGTCCTCAGCATGTGACACAATGCATCCCTGTTGCTTTGCTGTAACTATGGATCCATTCAGTGGCGCACCCACCTGCAGAGTGTGTCCATAGACTTCAGGTTCTCTGGGGTGCGGATTAGCTTGTCAAGAACGGTGACTATCTGGCAAAAGCGTGGCCTCTCGTTGCGATCCTTCTGCCAGCAGTCCAGCATGAGTGTGTGTAGAGCAGCAGGGCAGCCCATAGGAGCAGGCAGCCTGTAGCCCTCTTCAACAGATTTGATGACCTGCACATGTACAGTAAAAACATGGATGAGTACAGCGTCTGCACTGAAATGACACGAAAGGGTCAATTATGTTAACGTTTTGTGCTCACATCTCTGTTGGTGAGGTTCCAGTATGGTCTCTCGCCGTAAGACATCACCTCCCACATGACCACTCCGTAGCTCCACACGTCACTGGAGGAGGAGAACTTTCTGTAGGCGATGGCCTCTGGGGCTGTCCAGCGGATTGGAATTTTCCCGCCCTGTCAGGAACATAAAGATGATTTACCGGGGCGTATCAGACTTCCTGAGACAGATTTAGAAGACAACTAGAGGTAAGAGAATCACACTAATGATCACACTTTAAAAGGTTTCTTTATCTTGTCAAAAAGTCCCATGAAAAGAACAAAATCAATGAGTGTATATCATTGTATCTATAGTCTGATATACAGTAAGTTTCCTATTTGTGCCATAGAGGGGGAAAAAGACCCCTCAGCCTCAACATTTATCTGAGAGGCGGACTTGCATAAGGCACAGTTGTCCATACAAAGCTTTAGATCATTAAAAACATTCAGTTTCAAAATGGGGTTGTCTGCATGCGTCTACAAATTTTCTCTGAGGGTGTTTGATGAAATGCTACTCAAACTGATATTGGTAACACTTTAATAGCACATGATAATCATCATTGATTCATAGTAAATTTGTAGTCAAGATGAAAGAATGAGATGAGAATCAATGAAATGCTTTATCGACCCTTCATTAAGCAATTATAAACATCAGTTGCAACTTTACACTACACAACAAATGGTTTACAAAGCATGTCATGTTACTCTGATGTTTATATATAAAAGATAATTCGTATGGCCTGCTTAAGGTAATCCCACAGTCTCAAAATATCCCAATGCAAGTAAAGGTACACATGATACAGTTAGTCAAACTGGGTCATTTTAAACAAGCTCTTTGTATCAGTTCATAGCAATTTACATGTATCAATAACTTGTTTATTGTCCACATGTGAGGATATTGTAACTGGAAGTAAAAAATTAGACCCTTCTCGTCTCTCTCGGTCGCCTACACGAGCCTATGAACTAGCTTAAATCGCTTAGCGCCGTTGCACTGTGAATTTCTTTGTGAAGGACTTGGATCCGATTGTCTGCGACAGTTCAGGAGGATGTGACTCCTCGAGCGTCTCTTCTCGGTAGCTAACATAAACTTCCAGCACTACACAAAATTTCCACATAGTCACAAAGCCCCTTTAACTTTATATACGTCTGACAAATTGCTACAGACCTGTGATTTGTATTCATGACAGTGACGTCGCACTCTGAAATCGGATAAAATGCCAAGTTCAACATAACGTTGCTTTAAATGGCTGACTAAACAGTCATTGTGAGCATGTGTTGCGGGCCAAGACAAGAATAGACATGCAAATGTTAGCAAGTATGTGAACTACTTGTATTATTCTTAATATAAAACTGACACTTAATTAGGCTGACACACTGATGCACCGCTTCTTAAACAAACAGAGCACTCCCTGTGGGTTATTTTAAACATCTGAAGGTCACTGTTAAAAAGCCGTCCATTATAGATACCTGACATCCTGCTAAACATTAACACCAGCAAAATGACCCGCTGGGATTCTCTCTCCTTTACTCGTGATCACAATACTTTCAGGTTCTTCAAAGTGACTTTGCTGTCGTTTTTCATACATTGGGAAGCTTTATCCACTTTATTGGGACGTGAACTGTATTAATCTTCAGCCATTATCTGACATTAACTCAAGATGTGCTGTAACGATGCTATAGTGTCTGTAATATCATCATCTACGATCCTTTTCCCCTTCAGAGTATCTCTGAGTGATGCCGCACATAATGACCTTGCTGTCTGTAATCTGATTGCTGTGCTTTAACAGGCTGTAACAGACAAATGTGTCAGATGCTGATTTCCATCTGTGTGCTGTAAGCCGATAGCATCAGACTCTGGAAGCAGCTGCCTTGGCCTTTTTTTTTTTTTTTTTACTTAGGATTTAGTACATTGTTCCCATCAGGCTGCAGGTTTAATATGGGGCCGCTCTCTACTGAAGCACTTACAAAGATGATTTTACTTCGCTGTTGCTTTAATATGACTTTGATTCTATTTGCATTGCTTTAGTAGAGTTGTATTTGTCTTGATTATACTTTCTTAGCCAGATTTCTTATTATATATGTCATATAAGAATGAAAAAGGTGTGCCGGAAGGTAGTCTGATGACTGTGATGGCAGAGAGCTAAAGCTGGTCCTTTTAAAGATCTGTGAGATCTCTGATCTTAAACGATTTGTGGGGTCTGAAGTTCAACATTTGAAACTTGCTGCTTAAGTCAGCCACTTTGCCTGGTCAACACTTCCTCACTCCCAGGTTATCAAATATGGCAGCTTGGTCTGTGGCCTCACCTACCCCTCTAGCATCTGTTTTGGATGTGCCTAGACTTTTTCAAGTTTTTCGTGTTTTATCTTCTTTTGGTCCAGCATCTGCTTCACAGTTTCTGGGTGGGCATGATTGGTATACATTGTCTACTATAAAGTAATTCCAATTATCTGTATCCGTATCCATACTAGGTATGCACAGGGCTTATGCAAAAAATGGGTGATCAAACGTTGCTATATCTAAAATTATTTACAGAACAGCCTCAGCGCTGAGCTTCAGATCAACATTTTGACCATAAGTGTAAAATAACTTTTTTTTTTCAAAATACATTTTAATTAAATGAACTAATTTGACCAATTTCCTCCATTACAAGTACATATATTGGCACATTGTACTCGGTTGATGCTCACACTTGTAAAAAAATGTTACATAAATGCATTCTACCTCACTTATAACTGTTTCCATATGCTGAAAATGACCATGAGTAGACCCTAACCCCTAACCCTAACCCCTTTAAATTGGGGTAAGAGACGAAAGTATCAAAAGGGTGTTTGCAGATACCCCAAGGTTAGGTATCCAATTTAGTATCTGGAGAGACATAATCGCAATGGTGCCTCCCTTGTGCTCTATTGTTTGCTATTGGTATCGGTATTGTTGGAAATGTAGCATCCAGGATTATGATGCTTTCTCTCATACCAAGGGCTAAAATTTAGGATATCTCAGCCTCTGCTGCATTCAATTCTACTGGTCTTATTGCCTTGTGTCTGTGTCCCCCATTTTTACAGATGTGAATTATTAGATCCTTGGAGTGACCATTAAAAACCTGTATGAAACACATTGTGATCATTCTGATGTAAGTTAACATGAATGTTCATTACGACAAATGGAGACATTTATTCCTCTTAGGCTGGTGCTTATTTTAAATGGTAGTAAGCCTTTTCAGTCCCATTTCACATGATTGCTGCTCACTGACATCAACCATGTCTTTTAAAGAACTCTATGTGTGTGTGTGTGTGTGTGTGTGCGTGTGTGTGTGTGTGTGTGTGCACTGTACTAATGCTTGCCTCAATGTGAAAACTCACACTGGTGGTGTATGCAGCGTCAGGGTCGTCCTCCAGCACTCGGGACAGACCGAAGTCAGACACCTTACACACCAGGTTGCTGTTGACCAGGATGTTGCGGGCAGCCAGGTCTCTGTGGATGTAGCCCAGGTCAGACAGATAGGTCATCCCGGCTGCAATGCCGCGCAGCAACCCGACCAGCTGGATGATGGTGAACTGGCCGTCGTGTCTCTACATGGAGGCAGAAAAGTAAAGGTAAAGAAAGATGAAGAAGGAGGAGGAGGCAGAGAGAGAGTTTTAAGGGAAGATGAAAAAAACGTGATGGTATAGCAGAGGAGAAGATGGGAAGGGTGATAACAGAAGAGATTTTAATCAAGATAGAGAAGAGAGTAAAGATAAGAGAATAAAACATGACAGGGATTTGCTTTCAAGTAATAATCCAC
The DNA here is from genome assembly GCA_963678695.2 of Diplodus puntazzo. Lineage (NCBI taxonomy): Eukaryota > Metazoa > Chordata > Actinopteri > Spariformes > Sparidae > Diplodus > Diplodus puntazzo. Next base: position 31,733,729 of record OZ023157.1, on the reverse strand, counting down.
AGTATTTTCATATAAGCAAATACTGGAGCTGTTTGACATTGTCGCTGTAATACAATGTTAAATCAACTTATATCTCATTATAGAAAACTTTCATATTGGCAGCTCTAAACCACTGCTGCCTTTCTCCTGGTAACAATACTCTGATAGACAAGAAGTGAAGTCGCTCTCCCGTGGAAACCATGTATCACCAAGAGATTATACATTTTTACACGAGTTTAAGAATTCTCCTTGATGTGTTGAGAAAATTATCATCAAACAAAGCATTAATCCTAAATCAAAGCTTTTTGAGAGTTTGAAGACGTTGACAACTTTGAGGAACCGTGTTTTCTCTGGACATGGATGATGAGTAGTGATAGGCATTATAGTTTAACTTCTCTTTTTGCTTTAATTTATCATTGGAAAGTTATGGAGGTGGCAAAGACGGCGAAAGGGAAGAGTGATAGAAACCGAGGTAAAAGAAGAGTGAACGGATGGGATCACTCGATAGAGAACCCTCCAGTGTCTTGTCAAAATCTGTTCCCCTGTTGATATGTGTTTGACCTCACCACTAGGATAGAGGATGGTTCAAAACCGACAGTCTTTTTAGTTGATCAGTAAGCAACCAAACCTGCCTACTGATTAATACAATTAATACAATAAATAATACATCTGGGTGTTTTGCTCTACCTTTTTTATGGCGCTGACATCAGGTCAAATTTGGATCCTTACAGTTGCTTTTTGCTTTAGACAGTAGCTAGGCCATTTGCCGTAGCCATGTTGCTAACGCTGCCTTTGCGACAGCTGCATGTAATACACCAGGTAAACATTAGGAGGAGGGAAAGTTGAAAGGTTGTCGTCTATTTCTGCTTTAACAGAGAGGAAATAGTTCACCACTTCCTCATTATCAGGCAGACAATAAAGAAACAAATTGACTCAAATAAAAGCAAACAGGCACCTTCACTGCCTAGAAAAACCTTTAACCAAAAGAATACCAACCCTGAGGAAAGAGTCCAGAGAGCCGTTCTCCATGTACTCCGTGATGATCATCACTGGTTTGCCTGTGGAAACAAGCAGAAACCTGCACAACTCTTCCCAAGTTGAACTGCATATCTATAACATTTGTGACATGCATGCAAACATTTCACTTGTTAGTGTGCTGCTGCTGCTGCTCACAGGGGCAAATTGTGAATTGAAGTTATGCATCTCCACATAGAATTTGGAAAACAACAGCGTTTCTGCCACTCAACCATCATTTTACTCAGTCGGTTCTGTTCAATAATTTGCCATCCTATTGTATAGGGGCACAATATAACTCTCCATCAATGACATCACCGGTATGCAATTCAGATGAATTGCAAACACTCAGCAGTGTTGTATGCAAACGATGTCTCAGCTACATGGAGTGCTTTGGTAGAAAACCATTCTCAATGAACCTGAAAAAGATGCTGCTGTTAGGTTTCCCTGATTGAAGATGTGATGCTATGCAAAAAAATAAATACGACAGGATGTGATGATTTGGTATCAGGTACTCAATCGAAAACAGTTCAGAGACAATATATTCATCTCATCAGCTTCATTGATTTTTATAAAAACATGCTTGTTGTGAATTTGATAACAGCAGCACATTTCAAACACGTTGTGAGAGAGGATAAAAAAGACTGGGAAAATTGTGTAATCCTCCAAAAAGACCTGTTTGAAACACTCTATAGATGAACAGATGATAGTATCGTGATTGTATCATGACGGGGGCATCCATGAAAGACTCGGTAGTTCACAAGCAAGGATGGGGCATTGTTCATCGCTTTGAACACATAATTATATAAAGGGCATTTCTACATGGGCTCAGAAACACTTTCTCGAGACTGTGTGTAAAGTATTTAAATCAACTGCAAGAACTGACCCTTTAAAGTGTCGTTATGGTAAGGATAAGCATGAAGGCACATTTACACACTGGTGTAATGTCATTATCGGCAATTTGACCCCACCAGTACAGACTCTATTACCTCTTTTTACTTAAACCCTGCCAGTAAAAATGATGACAACTCAAAAAAGTCCCTTGAGATTTGAGCTACCTTTAAATGCCATTTTCCTAATTCTTTTCCTGTTTCTTCATGAGCAGAGAGGTCCTCGAAGAATCCTTTTACTCTGACTAAACACTTTTATGCAAGCGGTCTATAGCCTACATGACACTACACATACAGCAGATGAAGCACAGGACATGTGCCGTGTTAACAGTATTTACTGTTAATTATCATGCTCAGATTTCAACAGTCAAAAATCCTGACCACATCTTCACACAAACATATAGTTGAAATGTCAGCGTACTGTGGGTTACCACTCCCTCCAGGCGGATGACGTTGGGGTGGTCAAACTGGGCCATGATGGACGCCTCAGACAGGAAGTCCTTCTTCTGCTTCTCCGTGTATCCTGCCTTCAGGGTCTTCAGGGCTACTGGGATGTCTCTCTTCCCCGGGAGTCTCATGCGTCCATAACAAACTTCACCAAACTCCCCTGGACACATACGCAGTTCAGCACTGAATACCTTCAACTTTGAATTTTAATCAACATGTACTGACTATGCTTAGCTGCAGCACTACCCCCTATTAAGCCATGGTTATAAATGAGAATGTGTCGTAAGTTAATTTGCTCGCTTAGATAAGAGAAACAAATCCACTTACAGGCTGTCTGTCTACACGTGTGTGAAAAACTAGAAGTGAGCTAATCATCCATCGGCCTCTTTCTCATTAATTCTTATCTTGTGTGATTGCTGTTATTTATCTTCCTCGGTCCTATACTTTATATTTCTGTGTGTGTGTCTGTGTGTGTGTGTCTATGTGCAGGAGTCATATCTAGCCCGATGTATTGTAGAGCTGACACAGTGTTAGTATTCCCTGCCTGTCGGAGGAGCTTTGATTGACAGTCCCACGCAACGCTCTGATTCCGCTCCGCCATCCTCCTCTCTGCTGCACACCACAGCCTTTACACTGGCCAATGATTTTAAGTTAGCTCAGCCAATGATTCTGACTGTGTGTGAGTGTGTGTGTGTGAGTGTGTGTGTGTGCGTGTGTGTGTGTGAGCACAGACAAGTTCATGGTTTTACCTGAACCAATGATTTTCTCTATTTTGATCCTGGAAGCTTCAATTTCTCGGGCAAACTCGTGCACCGCCTGGCAGGGGTCCTCGTACGTGTGTGGGTCGATATAGAACCTCGCGTCGGGGAATGACACTAAGATAAACAACATTAGCATTTGGTCACATATCGCAGAATGAGAGCAACATCACATCTGAGCCGCTGTCGCCGGTGTGTGCAGGGAAAACTTGATGAAAGGCGAGAAATGAGTCGCAGAGTGAAGCAGACAGACAGAGGGAGAGAATAAACAGCATGCCGGGCTGTGTGCTGCTGTAATCACTCAGAGCGGGATGAAAATTGTTTGCTCTCAGGATGAACTTTATTACACCGGGATGAAAATGTGACCTCTTCAAGGAATGCGATCAAATCTATTATTGGTAATAATTGAGGAATGGGTCAAACATACCGTGACCGTTCTGGTAATGCATCTTCTCCTCATCGGAGTCCTGGAAGGCCTTGCTGTAGCCACAGTGTCTATACAAACCACACACACACAAAGGACAGACAGACAGACAGACACACACACACACACAAACACAGACGCACAGTCATCCAAACACACACACATGTGCACACACATAAACATATGGTGGGATGAATACAGGACATTTGTTCTCTCAAACTGTAACCACAGCTCATAATTAATAAATCTATAATTGTTCATAATGAATTATTCACTTTAACAGAGCTATTCATCACTTAGTGATACTCAGTTATTTATAAAGAACAACCAGTCAACCTGTTCTCCCTGTTAATGAGGTTTTCTATTGGCAACAAGGCAGAGGAGGAAACAGGTCAAGACAGAAATGCTTAAAGGGTGAGTTCACCCGCATTACTGCTGTCACCCAAGTTCATCGAGCAGACTGTTGAATTACATTTTTGCATTAGAAGTAAGTGGGAAATGTTTTCCCTCTTTATATTGTGGGGGAGTGTGATTTGTGTGAACTGACACTTCAAAGGCACAATACACACATCTTAGGAGGACATTTAAGACATGGCAAAAGGATTTAATGCCATGTTGAGACATACACATTAAAAAGGGGCAGCTTGCCACTAACATATCTCTGGCTTTCAGGCATCTTCAGCATCGAGCAGTAATTGATATACTCAGCTGTATTCGGCCAGTTTTTTAGGTAGTTTGTGTTGATGTGCATAAAGAAAAGCTACAGAAACACTACACTAAAAAAATGAACCCTAACCCTAACCATAATTTTAGCAAAAACAATGCTTTGGGCCAAATTCTGACCTAAAGCGTCAGTATTTGATGACCTGAGAATGAGGCTTAACAATCAACTACCTTTCTCCAGGATCGCCTTCCCTACCTTAAAGTAGTGAATGGTTTATGTGAAGTGTCAAAATTAAAGCAAAATTTTTCTATTATGTTGGGTCAATTTGAATAACTTATAAAGTCTGATGAAATTAATGTAATGCAGACTGATACATAAAGTTTGTGTGTTTATTCAATAATTACATATAAAGTTAAGTGGAACTTCTACATTAACATAATGTGTTTTCAACTGTTTAATATTCTAATATCATACATATGAGCAATGCATTTCTAATGGTTGTCTGTCTCATGTAATAAATCACATGCCTACTTTAGACACATTGACTCAACATGATGGAAAAACTTTACTTTAAAAGTGACCCTTCACATTTAGCGTATGTAAAAGAATTGTAACTTTAATGCAAGCAAACTTTTGAACTTGTAATCAAAATACTTTAAATGACTATTTTAAGTAAATGTAGGCAATTATTTTTTGGAATGTACCATTTTTGTTGAAAGCAGCAAGCTACCCTACTACAAAAAAGTTGCTTAACACGCTCATGCTATCTTCCATTATATTGCTAAATGTAACAATAATGCCCAACAGTCCGCTTCTTTTCTCAAAACATTCTATTTAAATGTATTTTATGTTGAGGAGTATAGTAAAAAATAGTCCCCTGCTTGAGTAAAACCAGCGGGACTGGCTGCAGATTTCCACATTGCTATGCTGCTGGGTGCTTTTTGAGTCTTGAGGGTCACTGACAGCACACATATTGAGTTCAAAAGGCCAGCATCCTGACTGTTCACCTGTGTTTAAGTCTGTATGTGAACATCGTTATACTGTGGCCTTGTTGCATTTCATTTCCATATGAAACAAACTGTTGGTCAATTTTAACATTACTGCAGTTATTAATAAAGATTCAGGCGCACGGTATGCGGTAAACCAGATATGATTTTAGTGGACGAGAGCAGGACGGTAAAATAAGATGAGGCGTTTTTTTAAACAATACGACAACAACATGGCGTTTTTCGTTTTTCCTGTGTCGCCCAGAAGGTATTGTCTATCTTCTGTTTGTCTGAATCCATGTGAATGCAGCATAAAAAACAGATTGCTTTTCTGCCTGTACACTTTTTAAAACCTGGAAAGAGTGGTGAGACATCCACACTGTGCTTTCTACTAAAATCATTAACTCCTATGGCCATCAGAGACTGAAGTGGACACTAACAACGAAGTGAAAACCACGTGCTGAAGTTGACAGAAGTGCTGCTTAACACAAATTTGGCAAGTTTTGACTAACTGTCTCAGAAAGTTTTCCGTCTCAGGTTTTCGTCCTGTGCTAACAGTAAAACTACCCCTGTGGTGTTCCTCGGTTGGCCAGTGGCCCATCTCATTTTTTGTGCAGCCCTTAAAAAGGAGCATTTTAAACACATTTTCCATCTTCCATCTCAGTAGCATTACTGGACTCTGCAGTCACGACAACATGATTTTGCCTGGATAACATCTTTTAAATCCCCCAGTGTTTTTTTTCTCCTCAAACAGAATGGAAATTAAAAAACTTAATATGCATTGAAGTGTGAATTAATCAAGTGTAATGAAATTAATTATTCCGTGCAGTGCTACAGAGATGTAAGTTGAACACATCAAAAGGGAGGAAGGGGGGCTGATAGGATAAGTGGGAACGTTTGGCTTGCACGCTACTGGACATGAATCAACATAATTAAATCCATGATGAGGTGGAAATTACAAGTTAGGAAATCAGCTAAATAAGACAGTGAGAAGACAGGTAGGGTTGAGGAGATGAGAGAAGCTAAGGCATTAGCTTTCAAAGCTCCTCTCATCGCCCGTTTCACTGAGAGAAAAGCATGCAGATTATTTGAACGTTATGACATTGTGAACGTTTCATCATGACAAGGTGACTACAGGTATTTTAGCTTACCGAACACAGGCTTAAATTAGATCATTCCCCAATATTTCGGAGAATATATTAAGGTTTTTACTCGGATTAAAACTCTTTTTTTTCATTTCACTTGCAGCCAATACTACATGTGGAAAAAGCAGGGAGAGAACAGTGCACATTGGGTTTTGATCACAAGCAACATTACACAAAGAGAGGCACGGTAGTAGTGTAAGAAAGTGTTCCACACACAGCAGCGATGGGTAGTGTGGTAAAGTGTAGCCTTGCCGTTTCCTGCAGATGATGATGGCCACAAAGGTGACGAGGCCGGACAGTAGGGCCATGCAGATCCAAATGATGGTCATGGTGCTGTATCGCAGAGGAGCTGAAAGCACACACAAACACACTGTGTTAGCTGACAGAAAGGCATCACTGACAGGCGAGAGCTGACAGATTACACTGACACACACGCTGACACACTCTGGTAAACACAGACGGCAGGTAGCGTGTTCTTGGTCAAACAAGATAATCAAGAATATGGAGCTTCATTAAAGAGCTCAGCAGTTTTCTAATTACCTCCTGTTTGTGTTTAAAGTTTGTCCATGGCATTATAGGTAGGAAATATTCAGCTAATGTTGTCACCTGTTTTGAAAGATTGAATGTTGTCCCAGACTTGTGATTGAGCCCCTACCTTCAAATACAAATGTTATAAGGTTAGCATCTGATTTTTATTCAAGCTCAAGGGTCCAGATCTGCAATGACCACATAACATTTAAAACCACATTCATCTGGACAGTATTGTTGATTATTATATTCAACTGTGTATTCCACTTAATAATTTATTGATCAAAAGAATATATTGATCACACTTTATACTGTATTATAGCCTTCGTAACACATGGCATGGGCAAGGACTGGATTCACTTATTATTCGGTCCAGATGTGGACCTTGAACTTTGGCAAGTCCTGACCTACATTCCAATGCATTTGCTATTGTTATTGTTGGTTTCAGGCTCAATCTTGTGCGCACATCAAAACTGATAAAATGATACAGTTATTACATTTGTGCATGTAAGTGAAAATACGATTTCTGTGTCGCTTCTTAAAAAATAAAAAAAAATATATAACATATAGTAATAAAAAAGATTTCTATGCAATTTAATTCAAAACTGATTTTTTTGCAATTGAATCCAAAAGTGCCTTAACCCTGACACACTCTTCAACATGGGTTTGTACACCTAAATGTGTGGTCGTTCCCTGGTGGGCCAGCACTGCTCAAGTCCGGGTTTAATTCCTAGAAGCAGGGTATCCAGCTTGGCTCGACATTATGACACTGTAGCTGATAGGGAAGCCGGGGGGGTGATGCCCTGTAAACATTTGGTGGAGGCAGTCTAGATGAGTTGGTACAGTGTGGTTCCTGATATCCTATCCAAAAATAGGATTAGTGAGGATACAAATATCTGCTTATTACAGACAAAAAAGTATTGCATTGTATACTTTTCAATGAAGTTATAAGCAGATACGTCATTATCATTTTTCAAAAGTTTTTTATAATGCACTTTTACATGCAGTTTTTACAGTTACTGCAGTTATCCCATCATACGTTTCTACAAGGCTTAATAACCATACAACATTTATGTCATCATTTCCTGCACCAATGTGAAACGCGTTAGGTCCTCCAAAGGGCTGTAATAGTTACCTTTTTTAAAATTTTAATGCTGGCACATGAAAAGATAATGTAATCGTATATATTGTATCAACTTGTAGGCTTACCATGCATGAAGAAATGATTCTGCACCATGTTAAAATGACAGCTTTGTCCTTTCACACAGAATATCCCTATCCCTACTGTGTCTAATGAAAAACTAATAACATCATTTGATCGTCAGGCTACACTTAATCTAACCCAACACTGATAAACTAAAACATTGTTCGCAGCTGGCTAACAGACACGACGAAAAAAAAAAAGTTTAGGACTTATTGATTACTCAGCATGCAGGCTAGTCAGATATGTGCAGTCCTCTTGTTTTCAGAGTCTGAAAATGAATCAGTATCACCAGGAGGGGGGTCGGGGTCCAGTGAGCAGCAGAATGAAGGGAGACTATTAGTCAATGAAACAGCACTGGGACTCTAACCAGGCAGGAGGTTTAGCTTTGCAGACCTAGAGTCTGCTCTGCACCTTCTCTGCCAAATCCCCTATTAGGAGAGAAAAATGTTCTAATAAAAGGTAGCTTCCAGTGTTGTAGTTGCCTCAGGTGGACAGACCCATGAAGACTTGTATCCCACCCTGTGCAGCTGTTTGAAGTTGGGATAGAGTGCAGTACTGCTGATGGTGTGGACCCTCTAACAAAGCACAGATCAATGGAACATGGGGATGGACTGAGGCGGTTACCAGCCTCACTGACACCCAAGTCTTTTTTTGCCCTGGACCATGCAGTCTGGGCTTTCTGGGCCAAAACTTTTAACACAACAAGCTGTTTTATTACCAGACTGGATTTTTCCACTGTATTAAACAACATACAAGTGTTAAGGGCTTCCTGTGGCTAGGTGGAGGCAGGGGGCTTTGAGCAACATTTTAATGATATAGTGTGACTTCTTTTTGTTTCTTTGTTTTTTAGCCACACACACACACGCACGCACGCACGCACGCACGCACACACACACACACACACACACACACACACACACACACACACACACACACACACACACACACACACACACACACACACACACACACACACACACACACACACAGAGACACACCTGCTTTCCCGGTCTGGATCTCCACGTTCTGGCTGAATCGTCCACAGCCTGCTGACGTTCCGCGCTCGGACCTGAAAGATGTACTTGGTGCCTGGCTTCAGCCCAGACACTCGGGCGCTGGTATTTTTAGACTTCAGAGTGGAGTAGCTATGCTCTTCATTATCCTGTGAAAGAAGGCCACATTCAAAGATAGGGTTTCAGGAAATTTTCATTCTGGTCAGCAAAAATTATATATATGGTATACAAACTCTGTAGTCTGGTGGTACGTCAGTGGACACTTCCGTATCTTTTGCCAGACAGCAGAAAATATTGCTTATGTGCTCATTCAGCGTTGACAGACACTATCATTCATTTGGAGCTGTATCTCAGTATTGTTGCCCAATGTAAGTCCAATTTGGACTCAACCAATTCCTGAAGGAAATAACTTTCCCTTTAACTCCTAAATGCTCCACGGTGTTGACCAGCCAATCTCTATCTGCTGTTTGGTGCTGAGCAGGTAGTGTACAATGAGTCTTTTTTCCACAAAAAACGATGCTGTGAGAGCGGTGAGAGTGAACCAAGACAGTAAAGTTGCAGCTGCACACCTAAACAGTAAGCAAATGTCTGGAAAGCTGGGTGGAGCTGCAGATTAAGACAATAATTATCGTTTATCAAGAGACCCTTGAGTCACAGTGTCGCATTGTTTTCACACATGTTGCCTTTTTTAAATATTGATCATAGTAGCTTTAAAGGAAATTCCTCTTTGTTTCAAGTCTCGCTCTGAAATCTCATGACAGGTGTGTTTTTGCATGAAGACAACAGTGGTGATTTGAATCATAGTTGGAGACAGGAGTTTGTAGTTTAACTTGAGGAAATGCCAGCCAGAAATTATTTCCAATGTCATGGCTGACTAGTTAACTGATTTTGACGATCCAGATTAGGCAAAAAATATGTTTTAGTGGACTTAACTTTGACGGTCGGAGCAGCTACTCAGGAATACATTGTAGCCATGTTGCGGCTGCCAGGTGAGGTGATCTATTGTACTGGTTGCAAAACATTTAGTAAATATGATTCCTTTACACAGCCGAACATATAGATGGTGCCAGGTTAAAAATATCAGAATTCCCCTTTAAGAAACCATGTGACAATGCACTGCTCCATAATGTGTAGGGTAATGTGCTGTTTACACTCAGCCACACATTTAATATCTCAATGTTGCAGATCAATGGGCACTGCTTTATATCAGTATTGTACATATCAATACCCACTTTCATGTGTCACCCAAATAAATGTCATGCAAATAAGTGCAAGCCACAAAACCCTTCCTTGACACATAAATATAGTTTCAGTGAGACAGATTTTAACGTGAATCAGGAGTCCTTCTAATGCTGTCCTTCACGTCACTCATCCTTTTGCAGAAATATCAACACTGATGTTCTAATTGGTGAGAGAGGTGCCAACTCGATACCTGCACTCATCACAAAACAGCAGGACTGTTGTCTGTGCCTCTACGATGAGCACAGCGCCATGCATATTTTAAACACGTGTCACAGCATTGTTAACTTCATTAATTATTTAAATCTCCCGACACTGCGACGGGATCAGTCTGGATCTAACAGTAATTAATGTTCTGTGTTTTCCTATAGATCATTGGCAAGCTGCTACACACTGACTCCAAGTACAAAAGTGAAATGCTTTGGAATAAAGCAGCAGTTCCCAGCAGGTCCTGAGCTCCATCAGAGCTGTCAGGACATTTTTTATTTCAGAAGAAGTCCAAACATGCTTCCCTCTGGAGAATCATCATTTTTTTCACTGTCATGTAATTTGATGAATGCAGAGTGTGTTCAGTTTTGCTGCAGTTAATTACTTCCCAGCATTATGCAGTACTAATTGCAGTAGTGGCACTGCACACATCAGGATATCCTTAAACTGAGCATACTTTAAGTTAGTTGTTGCCTCATTTTACAAACGCTGCTATGTTATAACTGGAATTAATTAATTAATGAATGAATACATTAATTTTACTGCTTTAACCATTACGTAAATGTTATGATTGGATACATAATCAATTATGTATTCAACAATACATCACCCCAAAGAATATTCCGTATCTGGCCATGTAGATAAATGTATCTTTAAGCTTTCAGATATCTGTCACCTCACCATCCCCTCCCTCCACCCCACATTGACCCCTGCTCACCTGAGGCCTTCACTATGAGGCAAGCTGAACACTTTTCTGTTATCTTGCTTTAACCCAAACAATCGGAATCACACGGTCTAAGCAGACCAATCACTAACACTGACAAGTCAGCTGGCAGCAGAGAGGAATATTTCATAAAGGAGAGAAAAATAACACATAAACCAGGCTAAACACATACAGCTACAGTGCCAAATGCTTAAGGACACCTTAACAAATCAATGTGAATGTGTAAACAGGCTTATAATATCACTGCATACCATTAGTGCATTATATGACTATAAATATAGGATTAAACATATACTATAATCATTATATAATTTGTGTTTTTGATTAGTCCTGAAAACCAAGAGTTAACCCTGAAGGTACTGCACTAACCACAAATCCTGCTTTGTGGCACAGGCTTCTGGTGTATGACTTTATGTACTAGCCAAAAACAGACATTCCCATCGCACTATTTAATTAGAAACAATTTATCAACATAGTCTCCACAGTCCACTCTTAGTCATTTTAATCTCCTTTGGCCCATTAGCTCAATATACAAACAAACACTGAAAGTAGTCCTGAGAAGCATTCCATTTTTGTATTAGCTCTTGGTTTGAATCAGCCACAGCGTTTGGCTGCTAGTGATTTAAGATAATGTAACATTTAGCTTTGGAGCTGCTGCACACATTATTTTCTTATTTTGGAGATAACAGCGGCGGCTCCCTCAACAGAAACATGAATAATTTGTTATATAAGGAACAGACAGAATCTTCTGCCTTATGTTCAACATGCTCTTTGTGTGTGTTAATAGTCCAAATTCACTTTCACTGATAACAATGTTATCAGCTGAAATACTTCTAGTATAAAGGTATTTTTTCAAAACAAGTTTTTCAGTGTGTGCCATTTGTCTCCAGTTTGAGTTTTACATCAATATCGTGAAACGAGGAGGTAAACAGCAGATCATGCTAGATAAATTATCATAATGAATGCAGTCTTGTCTGCCAGTCAAATGTAATTGGCAGGTAATTACCTCAACAATCTTTTGATCTGCTTCTATCAGCCAGAATAATGACAGCTCCTCTGAGGAGTGTTGGTCTTATTTTCATGTTTCCTTTTCGATAATAGCTTCATTTATGATGGATCATTTGTTCATATGTAAACTCTCAGGCTTATTACGCCTCTGCTATGGAAAGTTTTCTTTTTTATGGACACAGTTATTAAAAGGGGGATGCATTTATTGTTTTAAAGGAACTCTTCCCTGAAGTCTCGGCTAACAGTAAAGTTCATCATCATTAGCCTGCTGCAGCATTTTTGCAAACTGAATTGAGAGTTACTTTATACTGGTGGATGTAAAATAAGTTCAACAATAATAAGCGGTACAAGGAGCATCCAAAGAGCAGAATAAGTGAATCATTCATGTGTCCTTAGAAAGGATTAGAGCCTAATTATGAAGAAGTGCTAGGTGCTAGGTGCAGAAATAAGCGCCTTTTTTTGTCTTCATTATCGTCCTCAGCGAGTGTGCTGCTGCTGCAGCGGCCACCACCCTCGCTGTGACTCATTGTTGCTCCGTACAGTAGTATAGAGGCCTTAAGAAAGCACATTGCTGACTTGTCCACTTCAAATCCCCCACAGGCGTCTCACCCCCTGAGCGAGCCCAGATTAAGACACCAGCACAAGAGACGAGCTAAACCTCCAGCATCCCCGCACCATCCTGCTCGTTTGTCTATGAGACTGCCTGTTCCCTGGCTGCTCCCCCTGCAATTAGCTGATTTCTATCAACGCACACACATACATTGAATTACCCAAACACACACACGTGTGCACATTCACACACTTGCAGCAATTAGCTCGTCGCGAGGCTTATGCGCCCGCCAGCCGCTTGCTGTCACTGTCACTTTCACTAAGTTGGAATCTACACCGTCTCATCCTCCTTCGTGCTCTCCCTCTCTCGACCCCCATTTCCTTTCAATTAGCTGAGCTGCCAGCAGGATCTTTTTCTTGGATTAAGTTATCCAGAGTCTATCCAAGCACCACTCCTCTGCATTCACAATATCTTGGCTCAGCTTAGTCGCAGCCCTTTGAAGACAATGAGCTTATGTTCTTCAGGTAGAGCCGAGACTCTGTCATTTCTCTTCCTCTCGTAAGAGCCCAAATAGATTTGTGTTAGTTGTTTTCAGAAAATAAACAGAATATGTTCACACAAAACAAATGACTGCAGTTATGTGTTGCTACGTGCAGTTGTTGAGTGTTACAGATGCCACAGTTAGTTGAGTACCTTTTCATAGTATTTGATGTCGTACTCCAGGATTACTCCGTTGGGCTGGTCGGGTTCATGCCACAGCAGAGTCACGCTGCTCTGACTGGTGTTCTCCTGGCGAATCGCTAACACTTCGGAGGGCGCTGCACAAGAAACAGGAGAGATTACTGCTTTGTCAGTTCAACATGTTGAGCTGACCACCAATCACCATCATATACTTAAAAGTAATGAGATTATGGATGGACTGATTATGGGATCTAATATTAAAAAAAGTCATTTTTTTTGTTTGAGTTTTCAGTTGTCAGATTGCCTAACCAATTATTGTATTTATACTGTAAATACACTTCTAATGACGTATTAGTAATCTGTATCTTCAAAATAAGTACAATCTAAAGTTATCATATAAATGTTGTTGAAGTACAATATTTGCCTTTAAATTGTAGTGGCCTGGAAGTATAAAGTAACAGAAAATGGAAATACTTGAGTCACATGCAAGTACCTCAAAACTTAAGAACATAAGTAAATGTAATTCATTACATTAGTTATATTTAGTCAGTAGTTACTCATTTTGACACACTGGATTAAAGTCTTACACAAACTGCTACCACTATGGTTAATATTTGGTTATGTTGAGGTATACACTCTGGCTCCATACACAGTTTTCTTCAACAAGACGACGTCTCAGCCTCCTTCAAGACTTTTGTAGTCTGCTGTCAGTGATCAGCACCTCATTAAAGCCCTTGGTGTGCATTACTTTTCTCTGATATGTTGAGGCATAAACACTTGGTTAAGGCCAGAGAAAGACTGTGGTCTGTTCAAAAGAAACCCTACTCTCGGCAGAAACGAGGAACCTCCTCTCCAAGGATTTGTGCAGTGCTGCACTGAAATAAATGCTTGATTTGAAAAGAGACAGACCGAAAACAAGTTGAATCAGCCGCCAGTGCAGGCGTGAACAGTGAAGCAGGTCGAATTTGTCTTCAAAATAAGAGCTTTACATTGCACCCTATTGGAGTTTAATTTGAAAGCAGCAACCGTTAATAGCTAGCCGCTACAACAACAAGCGGACAACAAAGACAGCTACAGAGACCGAGGAGACGCTAGCATCTCCCGGATCTCAGCGGCTGTCCAGTTGCCCATCTTGATGTGATGAAGTGATGGACTGACTGCTGTGATCAGCTGTTTCCTGGTTTTAAAACTCCCCGGCTATGGGTCGCACAACAGTGCACTAATTATGTCAATTAGTTAGAAATATTCATTAAAAATTGATGTTTCTGTCTGGACAAAGTATTTCTTAAAATAAGTCTGCGGACATTTTACAGACAGTCGCTTATATCCACTGAAGTTGATGCAAATAAAGACAAAATGCTTGTCAAGATAAGGCAAGTGACATTTACTTGAATCAAGTCAAAGGATCTTCCCTTAGTTAATTCATTTGTAATCAAAACAAGAGCAACTAGATTTTTTTAAATAGAAGATTATTTCTTGGTCAGATGGTCAGTTTTTGCAGTGTATTGCAGTGTGCCTCACTACACTTCACACTCCTTCTTTGACTTTGCTTTTGAGACGCTGAGTTCATAATTTTCCACAAGGAGCACAAGAGCTCCTGGACAGGTAAATAAAGGCAGTACTCAGTACTGTCAGTACAGACAGTCTCTTCAGTGCTGCTCCATGCAAAGAACTCTGGAGCTTTAGTCTTAACATTAAATTCACCACATCAGTGTGAAACACCTGAAAGTATAGTAAAAAGACAAATGAAAAGAGCAATTAATTTGCACAAAAGTGAAGTCTAGCAGAAGGCCATGACAGTCAGTAGCGGCGGTTTTGAGCTCAGCACTTTGTACATTACTGTCACACAGAGGTCAGATAGAGAGGAACTTTTGAACATCAAAGGCAGTTCTATGATCCCAGAAATGTCTGGAAAGAAAATGTTGCTGGAGGCAAAACCAGCGTTTCAGTCCAGTATTTCCACAGTCTCCGCCATCCACTGACACGGCACATGTTGAGGATTTAGTATACATTTCAACATAGAAGGAGAGGAGGGAAAAGTATGGGCAAACATTTTTAATATCTGGATAGACAAAAGACACTTGCGAGATCATGAAAATAAATTTCAATATTTAACCCGCTGCTGGATGACAGGTTAAAGTTAATGTCTTAAAAAAGAGTTCAAATTTACTTTTTGACTTTTTCACTGCAGGTACTACATGGTTACACTACATGACTCTCTAAGGCCTCAGATTGCTCTGCTGTTCACACTACACATTTTTGTGTCTTGGGAATCTTAAAGTTGCTGTAGTTTGCACTAGACCAGGCCAATAAAACGATTGCAATATTTGTGATAGACACACCATCGATGGCATTAGGGAAATTGGTTGATAAAGCATTCGATAGTTTCACGTGTATGCATTGAATCCAAACCAATCGAAAGCACACAACAAATACGCCCCGACTTATAAACAGCCAGTCATATTTCATGATGATGGAGAGTGAAAAGCAAACAGCCAAACAGTTAACAGGTGTGTAGTTTGGTTGCACCATCGCCATGTGTGTGCAGTTGCGACACTGAATGTGGTTGGTGTGATTACTGGGGCAACTAAGGCTCACAATTTACTGCATCACCCCTTTCACCGGCTGACTGTTTTACACACCGACCCCGAGAAAAACACAAGCACAACCCATCAACAACAGAGTGAGAAATGAGTGCTGACAGAAAAGAAATTATGAAATAAAAAGAACAGGTCAGCTATTTGTATTTATTTATGTAATCATGTTTGTGTACTTTTCACAGTTTGGTTACATAAAGATCATTACCTGTGTACTCGCTAAAATGGTTGAATCTACCTTTTTTCACCTGGTCTTTAAAAGAGGTAATTGAAAAATATGAAACTCTTTCATGCTTGACTTTTCAGCCTTATCACCCAGGCCTAATTTGCACACTATATGGCTGATTAGTGACAGGGGGTTACACGTTACAAGATCTTTCAGGGGGAGGAATCCCCAAAGGGTCTCAAAACTACATTTTGTCACGAAAACACACACAAAAAGTGAAACAAAATACGAGTGGCTCAGAGTTGTTTGTGCCCTAATTGGCAGCCAAAAAACACAGAAGATAAAACTTACAACTGCCTGCTAATATTGTGGTCCAGCAAGGATGACCAGAGGGAGCTTGTGCCGTGTGCCTGTGATGTATAAAGTTTGACTGCCATTGCCAAAAACTGTCAAAAAGTGGAAAATCAGGGCTACAACTCTGAAGTGGTAACTCAGCTTTAGTTAAAGAACACTTTGTGACAGAATCAGGGAGCAATATACAAAATGCTCAAAATCCCAGATGGTGCTAATTTCCAATCTAAGTGACTTCCTGTCTTTTCTGTTCTACTCTAAAGTCTATTGGAAATTCCAGGTGAGTTAATCACGATGGGTGGAACTGCCTTTGACAGCAGGATACATTGCTAGTCATTGACAAAAATATTGAACTGCAACACTGAACTGCCAATCAACCTTTGATTTATTGGCTGTGTTCACACTAATGTGTATTCAAACTGCTGGGATCTCTTCTACATGAAAGTGAATGAGGAGTGGCATCCAGAGGGACAGGAATAAGATGATGGGAAAAATACCCCATACTACTTTTAATAGTTGAACAAACTTTAGTGCATGTAAGACTAAGTGTCTAACAGTATTACAACTGATTACTGCAGTAACCGGGATGCATAAAAAGTCTGTATGATTTGTTTTGTTTATAGTGTGGAGCGCAGAGGTGTAGGAGTTGGAAACAAGTACTGTTTGCTGACAACGGCAGCGACTCCAACTAGTCCTTATGGAGACAAAGTGCGAGTGCTGTAAACCTGCTTTTCATTATCAGCACAAAATGTGGTTGAGACAGCACTTTCAAATTTCTTTCAAAGATTGTTGTTTTGGCACTTCTGCTAAATCTGACAGTCAGAGTGTGACAGCAGGAGGTGAAAAGAAAGATGTGTGATGAACGGCCGACTCTGGATTTAAACTCAAAACGATGGGCAGCAACACGTCCGAAGGTAGGTCTTATATTTGTGTCAGTTTTTGTGACATTTCTCTTCTTACTGATGAATTACAGTGATTCAAGTGTCTGAGCACAGGTATGAACAGCAGACTGACCACATTCTTTACTATTCAACCTTGGTCCTGTCTTCACACTTTTGCCAGTACAAGAACTGACCTGGAGCTCCCCATAGCCCTATAAACCAATACAACTTTTGTTCTACCTCTTGCCTTGTATTTCTACTGTGTTAACCAGATACATGTCATTAAAAAGGGAACATTTTCATTTTTATGTGCTGTTTAATAAGCAGATGCAGTTATATTTTACCCCCTTCAAACTAGTTGTGGAAACAAAGTAGAACCCATGGCAGGGTATACAAGTTATGTTATGGTTAATAAACAGTTGAACTGTCATTATCTACTCTCCCTCAGTATTTGCGCAAAAATGTAATAAAAGAACACAAACCCATACACACTCAGACCGCACGGAGGCATTCAGGTTCAGATCCAGACAAAAAGTGATTAGCCACAACCACACCGGGTCTTGCAGTGTTAGTCTGTGGTAGTCCCTGATATACAGAATACCACAATGAAGAACAAACACATCTCATTCCTTCTCTCCCTCATCCAGGAAGAGGCACTTGTTGTGGCAACCTCCACAGAGCTCTTACCCCGTTTCCACTGGTCAAAAATCCCACTTAAACGCTAAGATCAGGCTTTTGTGTGCTATGGGAATGTATACACTCTGCACTTACAGAGCCGAGGTGATACAAACCCTGGAGAGTCAACTGAGCCGAGTTTTTATCACCTTGGCTTGGCTTTGATCTAAATGTAAGACCCAGGTGAACACGCTCAATTCTGCCACGCGAAAAAGAAAACATTTTAGATGCAATCTATGAAGGACGTTTTATTACTGGACACAGCGTTGGAGGTGGAGCCTTATTTATTCATGTGAAAGCTGCTCAGTGGTGTTTTGAAGCCAAACAAGCACGACTGCCCGGCTGTGAAAATGTTTGGATAGCTGACCAAGCTGGCTAACTTCCAGTTTAGCGCCTGAGTTACTTTAAGGGGGTTAAAATAATTTAATTGTACGGCTCTTCTCTTCATTTCACAAGTGTTTTGACGCTCAAATTAATTTAGCCACTGTTTTACAGATGCTTCTTTCACAATGGGTCAAGTGCTGTTTCCCCTTCTGTTACAACTGTTTCTGGCACATTTGTGACGTTAAAAGTGACGTCAGTGACGTACAACGTAGTGCTTCAGATAAAATCCCAGACGTGCTGTCTTGCCTGCGTGAAGTGGGAATGGCGTCAATAGGTGATTTTTGGTGGGTTGACCCACATTAAAAAACCTGTGTTTTAAAAACCTAATTTTGGTGGGAGAGCGGTATCTGTATATGATGCAACCTTTCTAGGTAGCTGGTCAACGCTACTTTCTGCATATGTAAGCAGAAATTGCGAGTCATTGATCTTGTCTAGTGAGGTGTGACTTAACACTTTTAGCTTATCGGCTTAAAGTGAAAGTCTCGCCAAAAAGCAACCAAGGTTTTTTGTGATTGAATATGAGTCAAACCTTCGTCTAAAAGCATAATTACGACGAAAGAGGCACTTTAAAGATTTACCGTAGTTTTGTTTTCGGGCAAGCTGATTTTCAATGGAGTGCAGCGGCACTCTTACACTAGCATCAAAAATTTGCTTGAATCACTAAGAAGGCTCGACACAACATGAAACTTTTTGAACTACTCACCGTAAGAGGAATGCTGCAAAACTGTTCTGTGAAGAAATTGCTTCAGAAATTTTCTGTGGACAAATTAACTTCCTCTGACTTTCCATCAGCATGCGGCTGAGTAGATAATAACTGTATTTCAATATTTGGGTGAACAGTCCCTTTAAGTTTCACAGTTGGAAAGGCCAGTGTGTACTATACACTAAAGCCTCCATAATGAGAAATTGTATGTGAATGTTCCGAACCCTACCTGCCTGGTTCGTTGTGATGTTGACCATGGCATAAAGTGATGGCTCGTTGCTGAGGTGCGTCACTGCATTCATGGCCATGATGCGGAAGGAGTAGTTGGTGTGAGCCACCAGGTTGAGCACCGTCACCCAGGGCTCTGTCAATCCGTTCTGGCGGGGAACGAATCGAACTGCTGCGTTGCCCAAACGCTCCACCAATCCTCCTCCCCCGCCACCAATGCTCGCCCCAGACTTCCCTCCACTAGCGCCTCCTGGGGAGGATGCGCAGTTCTCGCAGGGCCCTCCTTCCCCTGAGCACTTCAGACACAGAACGCTGTACTGCAGGTCGCTGCGACCTCCTGTATCCAGAGGGCGATCCCACTCTAAATTCACAGATGTCCCATTGACTGAGGAGATGACACTTACTGGAGCAGACGGAGGGCCTGGAGAAAAGAAAGATGGAGGTTTTGAGTTCATTCACAGGCTTGATCACTGTCTAGAAAGGAAATTGGATTTTCGAGGCATAGATAAGTTCAGGCCAACATTCCATAGACACTGTGTGTTGTATGTGTGTGAGTGTGCTCTTGCTTATAGGATTAGCTGATCTTGTGTACCGTGTGTTTGTGCTTACGGGAGCATGGAGCCGCTGCTGGGTCATCTGCCGCTCGGTAGTAGTTGGAGTCACAGGGGCAGGAGAGGGCAGCTCTGGTCTCTGAGTGGCTGTGCTGAGGACATTTACCACACAGGCCATCGCCCGCCACCGGCTTATAGAAACCCACCTCACAGGCTGCAAAGAGAGATAGAATAAATAGAGTAAATAGAGAGCTTGCATGGAAGGGCTCTGCACTCCCATAATCACTCAGACCATGATAAAATTGAGAGAGAGCGCAGCCAGAAAGGCATGAATCACACTCCTATAGCGAGCCGTGCATATCAACGCAGCTTCAACTTTTTTAAAACTGTGTCATCTCCTCCAATGCCTTCATTTTAGGACATAACCAACCCACCCCCATCACCCCGCCTCCCCAAATCTATGTATAATTACAGGCCTTGTAACCGTAGAGACTGCGGAGCAGAGGAGATGAAAGTCATACTTCTTTCTGCTCAGATTTGGTCTGAAAAGGCTCTGCACTGTTGATACTCCCAGAGAGACCCTCAGAATCCAGACCGTGTTTCAACCTTATTCAGCTCCTCTGATACATATTCACTTTTAACTCTGCACTGATTAATAATGGAGGGGGCTCTGATAAATATATTCTCTTTCCGAGCGGTTAATAGGCTTCTGCTATGGTAAATGGGGCAGGGGTAAACTTTGCAGCAGCAGACACCGGCGTGCTCCTATTTGCTCGTCCTGACACGTTAATTTATGCCTCCCCAGAATGCTGAGTGTTAGTTTACAGATGCACTGTTTCTCTAACCTTTCCTTGTTGAGTCTATAGAAGACCATTTTAGGTGCTTAGACTTCAAAGGTGCTGAAAGAACCATGAAATTGGATAAGCAACATGAGTGAAATTATAACAAAGTGAATAGTTAAAATGTGTGCTGGATTACTTTCGGAGACATTTTTAGACGCTTTCAGAAAGAAGAAATAAAACCTCCCCATGCTTGTACCTGAAAAGTACACATGCAATTATTCACCATGGCTGTGCAGGAACACACACAAACACACAGAACCTAGAGGTGCCATTCAACCATGTTATTAGATTTTGTGATATCCTGCATGATAGTGTCTTATTTGATAGGCTGGATGTTTCGCACCCACTTTATTTTCACTTTATTATAATTGTTCTGTAGTTATTAGTCTCATGGAAGATTTTTTCCATGAAAAATGTGAATTTAAATAATTGTTTGGAAGTTCACTTTGTCCTTGGAAGATCTACTTCCCATGAATTGATTAGTTATATTATCCACCTGATCCCTCATTGGCTCTCCACCTGCAAACACCACCAGCTGTCTTTATGTATTTATACAGCAGTTTTCCAACCAGGGTACCACTGCCAGCAGTCAAACCCTGGTCATCCCTCATTATTTATAAGCAACATTTGACAGAAAAATAAATTAGAACAGAAATGAAAATAGAAAAAAGAAAGGAGGATGGAGAAGAAGTGGGTGGAAAAAAAAAACACTTTTATCAGATGCTGGGGTAAAAAAAGAAGAGCCATCTACTCTTAGAAATTGAAGAAATATTGCATAATACTCCAGTATTATATTTTAAAATTGATTACTCACAGAGTACAAAGAATAACTGCTAATATCTTTATTACATTTCCAGGCATCTTGAAACTGGTTTCTGCTCAACTTCTGCTCATGTCAGCTTGCCTTCTAAGTAGTGTCTGTCTAACTTCTGCTCAGCAGGCCACTTCAGATCAAAGTGAGTTGTTGTGGCTTAATTCTATAAGATAAGATAAGACAAAATAAGATACAATGGAGTTTTATTAATCCCGAAGGAAATTCTTGTGTCAGAGAATGCTCAGAAAAAATTACAGTAACAACCAGTGGTTCCCTGGGTCAGGGTCACACACAGGGCCCAGGTTTCTATGAGAATAAAAACAATAGAGAATTAAACATGAGTGAAATATACCAAAAATAGTAATGAGTGTCTAATGTCATTACAATAAGATAAGTGAAGTACAAGAGTCATTTTAGTTTACTCTTGTACTTACCTTACTTGTGATTATATTCTGTTAGGCACTATTATATTACATTACATTACATTATTACATTACATTACATTATGTTACATTATATTACATTATATCACATTATACAATATTATATTGTATTGTATTATATTATATTATTGTACATGGTGTAAAAAAGAAAGTGTGCTTAATATTGGTATTATTGTTGTCAGTGCCCTTTGTTTCAGCTGTCCTTCCTACAGAAGGGGGAAGAGTTATATAGTTACAAAAGGCCTCCTGTGACGTTCCGTGGTGCTCCTTGGTGGTCTTAGTCTATGGTTTGTTTTGTTTTCTCAAAATATATAAATATGACAATTAGGTAACTTGTTGCATGTTGAGAAGTCATTATTATTATCATAATCATTATTATCACTTCTCCATAATTAAGTATTGAAATAAGATTCTTAAAATTGAGATTAGTCACTGGATTAGTCATTTGGTGGGTCACAATAGAAAATAAGGGATTTATTACAAAGTTGGACAGATCTGGTCAAATTATCCAGAAATTGATGTGAGTGTAAATGATTAAAACATGTACTTTTTTACAATTGACAAACGTGAGGCAGAAAGATGGTAAGTATTTTTTATTAGACTATTCCCTATTTCTCTTCTGGCTGCTCTTTGACCGCTCCCCCTCATTGCTCTCCAACACACACACACACACACACACACACACACACACACACACACACACACACACACACACACACACACACACACACACACCACACACACACACACACACACACCCCTGAATAGCACTGAGCTTGATCGTTAATTATTCAAGACTTTCAGAGTTTTTGGCACCTTTTTGTGTTACACCTCTCCTGACTTCCTGTGGTCAAACAACTGTGTCACAGCTTTTCTCTGGGATATGGCACAACTAGAGGCCATCATAAGCTTATAAATTTAAAATCACATCTGAGACTGAGATGGGCTGAGATACATTCATTTTCCGTCCGTTTTGCATGGCACAGAATATCTGAAAGGCAAATTCAAGGTCCCAGATTCAGTGTTAACTTAATGCTCATTCTATGACACAGGGTTATACAAACAAAATGTAGGTTGAAGTCCCTTTATGCTACACAAGTAAAAATACTGTTTATGGTGCAGATGATACTTCTGTGTCTGTTGTCAGATGGCAGCAAGGTGAATCGACTGTGGCTGTGGTGGGTGTCATCTTTTAGCATCTTTGGGCTCTGTGCAGACATCTCACTTCACCGATGTCACTGATGCTCTGTATATGGGTATCAGTCATGATCTGAGTAGTTTTTCACTCGCTTCCTGACCTGGGCCATGCACAGATCATGCCAGTTTGAGAGTTTCCAGTCAGGATCCTTTCTATTGCTCTTCTTTAAAAGATTGTGAGAACTTGGCACTGGCACATACACTATGTGATCAACTTCTGTTTTCGAATACTCTGCAAATGTCATTGTATACTTAACCAACAGACGAACAGTGGCACAGACCCGCTGTTCCACCATGTCACTGTCACATTTGGCCTCCCTTACACATTAAAACAGCAAGGTGTCATTCTGTGGTCAAGTTCATTAGAATAAACATCTGGTTTCACTGATAATAAAGGCACCAAAACTGTTAGTTTAGGTCTCAGAAAAGATCATGGTTTGTCAAGTCAAAATCAAGTCCAATTAATTTACAAACCAACCAACCAACCAACCAACCCCAACCACCTCCTCTCATGGACATGGATGTTCCTGTCACCCCCTGCTGGCACTGCACATTCATACACATGAGTACTCTTCATGCTTAGGTGTGGCAAACCGACACACTCACACACTGTCCAATTGTGGATCACCAAGTCTAATACACTTTTTGGCATTAGACTGGGCAGACATAACACTCTTCATTATAATTTAAACAACTACTACAAGAGTTGACAACGTAAAGAAGCCAGTCATGGTTCAAACTGCACACACAATACAATGGTACAATACAAAAGTATCATTTTTTTAATAACTTTTATATTTCACAGTTCTTCATCTTCAAAAAATAAGATAAGCAAGACTTTTATGCAAATGCCCTACTACATAACAGGGCCTTCTCTGTAAGCAAGATTTCATAATTCAGTTTCCATCACTTATGATATCCCATTTAATGTGCCATGACTTATTATGGTTATAAGCACCACTGCTGAAAATGTCTGTTTCTATCTGCCTGTCCTTTCTGCTGGTGATTCGTTGTTTGAATATGAATGGATATGTTTTCATTGAGAGCAACTCAGAAACGTAGTTGTGGACAGAGAGGGTGACAATATGCTCCTGTTTTGTGTGGTTGCCATATGAATACTGTGTTTCCTGACGCAACCGAAAAAGTGCATCAGTTAGTGGGCCTGCATTATTAATGTCACAAGTACGTAATGTAAGATTTCTGTGAGAATCCATGGACAATCAAAGGCTGAAAATGCTGCATACTTCAGCTGAATAGTTCAGTGTTTTATCCAAATCTGTTTCTTCTCTACCCTTCTCTGGATGTGAAAATAAATCTATGAAAACTTTTTTTGCCTGTAATGTGGTTTTGGACAGACTTTTGACAGTAATCTAAGTATGACACAAAGAATCTCTGTCCATCTGTCTCTCATTGGCATATCTGTAAAACCCTTCATTTGATCTACCTCACATTCACTGAGGACCTGAGAAAGTAAAGTGAATGTGTTTAATTTGGTGCAAATTGAGCACTGACATATCCAATATAATTACAAACACAGATCTGTGCAACAGAGTGCTACCACTTCATGGCTCATACTGTCGGTATGTTAAGGTGACCAGATTTCCAAAATAAAAGCCGGGGATACCTTTTTATGTTTAAATTATATACCGATTGTTGTGATCTACTTGATACAGTTGCTGCAAGAAGTGGGCTGCTGCGTGTGTGCGAAAATCATGAACTTGGATCACATAATGAAGTGAAGTCACCAGTAACAGCAATATCCCAGACTCACTTACATATCATGCGATTTTAAGAGTTCAGAGAAAATCAGCAAACTTTGTGAAGCGGCTGTAACAAATTTTACATCATCGGTGCCGTCTGTCAAATTGGCATTGAATACACACACATAGAAGATGTTTCTGTCCTTGTAAAAAGTGTCAGTTTGTCGTGGTATCGCTGTAAAAGCTGCTCTTTTTCCATGTTTGAAGTGCATCCTGTCTGCTTCTGTGTCTGAACTGCGTGCTACCCTCCAGCAGCTGTTTGAACGCTGATTTCACCATTCAAACCAAATTGATTTAAGAATATGACATATTGACAGCAAATGTCAGATTTTACAAATACAGTATAAAATAACTATTGGCTTCTTTGTCGTCCGTGAAGAAGCATATCTTTACTTTTCCTCCTCTCTCTCCTTTACTCTTCAGCCTATCCAGTCTTCTTCCTCTCCTTTCTCTGCACTCTATCTGACTTGAAAAGATACTTGTGGTGGTGCTGTAGATGCCTTTCTGGTGTGTTTTCCTATAAAATAGTTTATTCATAAATAGTGCTGTTGCCAGCAGCCCCCTCTTTTGGCCAAAACAAGCGCAACGTAGCTTGCGCAACTGGCAGGCTCTGCTGCTCGGTCTGTTTTTACCACACAATGTAATATTTCACTTTGCGATCAGTTTATAAGGTGCAGTTAAAAGCAGGGACATTTCCTGGTACAGGGCACCAAAAACACCAAAAACACCAAAAACTGTCCCTGTCCCCAGAAAACAGGGCAGTCTGGTCTCCCTAGGGTAAGCAGATGCAAACAAAATGGAGACAAGCGTAGGACAACAACTTGCTATGCTAACAGGTTGCATTGAGAAGAACAACAAAAGCAGAAGGTGAAATGAGTTTGGATGAGTGGGGAGATGTGATCAACGCAGGTTTTCTGTTCTTCAGAACAGGAGGTAAGATTTCAAGTCTCTGTCAACAGTAGTGCACTAGCTAACGTTAGCCTCAAGGGCTACAATGTTTACTGTTTCTTGGCAGCACCGTCAGCTGCTCCGGGATGCCTCTCTCATCGCATGTTGTGGTCTGGCTCGGAAAAGTACAGAGGTAAAAATCCTAAACATCAAACAGGTTTGATATTATCAAGTCAGCCTCAAAGAGTTTGTGAGCAGTTCAGGAGGCTTCAGACTTGATCTGTAAACTCCTCACATTCCCAGATCATCTGTGCCGAACAGCATGTTCTGGACAGCCACTGCACCAGGTAAGGAAAATTCAGGGAAGTGACACTAACTTGTGAGGGTGCTCAAAGTTTTCAGACCAGTGATACATGATGGATTACAAATAGGGACCTCCAGCCATTTTAGCTTCTAACTTTAAAGAATATACACAAAAGTCCTTACACTGCAAGGCAGCTGGATTCAATGCAGTAGTCATGAATGCCCCATCCTACAAGGGGGATCTCTGAACGTGCAGACATGAAACACACATGGTGAGAGTCAGTCTGACATCCACTTCTTCAGTGTAACTGAAACTTTGATGGAGGGTGTGGAGGCCTGAGTTATCCCCCTGTTTGCACTTCCATATACTGTGTAGATTGCGTAACTCTCGAGGAATTAAGAGAGAAGTTTTCTCACTAGTTCATTGAACATTTTTAATTAAAAGCCAACTGCGGGAAAAAAAAATATTTGATGCAGCTTATTTTCATGTCTTAAAATTTGTCTGGCAGGCATCTGGAATTGCTTTTTTTTATAAGGTCTGACTAATCAGCAGCTATCTACAGCGCCACATTGTAAAGCTTAGCATCTACTATTACCAACAGAGTGTCAGACTGGTGTAAATGTTTTAATCATTAAGCAACATTAAGTGTTGGGAGATTGAGCCTTCAATTGATTTGCATTATATTTTCAGTGGTTGAGGCTGTGGCATTTAAAGCTGTGACAACAAGAACTGAGAATTTACTTAATTGCTCAGAATATATAACACATTATATAAACACCCCACACACACCTGCACAAGTGCTGATAATGTAAAACACAGAGCAGATGCTCAGATATGTACACACACACACACACACACACACACACACAGACTAGGGGCGATAGCGCTCTTTTCTTTCACTGTCAGAGTCCCCACAGGAGCCAGAAACCATTTCTATTTGCGATATTTATCCCAGACTGTTTTCTCTTCCTCCTTTTTATCCCATTAATCCCTCCATCCCTTGATGTTTTTTTTTTGTGAAGCCCCTGAGTTGAAAAGCAGGTCACGATAAACATCGGAACAGCTCGTTCATCAAGGAGAGAGGCGGCAAGCACTTTGAAGTCTGACAGATTCACCAGGAGTTCTGCACACACTCGCTCACACACACACATGCAAAGGTTATGATAATACAAAAACCACACACCAACATAGACACGGGATGTCGGATGCGGTCACAGTAACCACATGCATCATGAATTTATCAACACACAGGTGAATATGCAACAGCAGATAGAAGGCAAGACCGGCCTTGATAACCTTTCACTTCACCTCTGATGTCCTGCTCATTTGGCACTCCGGATACAGAAAACAATTAAGATATAAAGGGGAAACCTGAAAATGATTTTAATTATCATCAAAAGACAGAGTGATCAATGGATTCTGGGCTGTTGCCTGATGGGCAACGCTTCAGACAAAGGTCATTTTCCTCCAGATATTCCTATTATATTATATAATTATGCAATATTTGTAGCATTTAATGTCAATAAATTACATAATTTCTTTTTGAGACCTTGGTTAAGTGAATTATCACAGCGCTATATTTACTCTCATCTACAGCACTGTAACCGTCTCTGAATGCACAACGTTGAGTCATGTTACACAAGCATGTCAATAGTGCCTTCATGCTGTCCACACTGACAGTGACTGCAAACAGTGAGTCTGCATGTATACCACCTATGAGAACAGCTGCTGCAACACTCTGTCATAGGATGATGATTGGCTGTTTAAATGCTGCCTAAACCTGCTACATCATTTACTCTTCACTCTCCACAGATGTTTTACTACAGTATACTATACATGCATAAGGGGCACTTAGATCTTTCACACGGAAATAAATACTCATCATGGGTGTTACTACTCAGTCTGTGAAAGGAGTTATAAAATCTCTTCTGTAGAGTACAGATTACTCCAATTCTGTGAATTGAGTGATACTATACTATACATACTATAGAGACTAAAAGTCAGGGTATCTCAACCTTTGCTACTTCTATTTTCACCATTTTTTTTAAAGATGTAATTTGCGAAAAATGGTACGGTAGCTCCAGGAGGTCAGTTTGAAGACAGTGGATACAGTACAGAGGTGATTTACAGCAGCTGTAAAGGACTATGATTCTATGACTATGAGGACACAGCAGGCAGGGACAGGAGAGACTTGAATCATGAAAATAATGTGTACAGCTGGAATATTTTCCATATAATGTTACAAATTGCTCCTTCGATTTAGTGCAATACTTGACTGCTGAGGAAGTCTTTTAAATTAAAGCTTTGATGTCGGCTATACTCTTCTTAATATCGAAATATTGCGCTGTTGAATGCTCTATAGAACTCAGCATATATAGCAGATATTTAAGAATTTGATTGGGACAAAGCCAAGTCAGTGTCATGGGGCATCCTGCCACCCTGTTTTACTATTCGCTACTGTAACTGGGTCAGTAATAATAATTTGATTAACTGCAAATTTGTTTGTAAGAACTTAAGGTTAGGTGACTTGTAGACGGGGCCTGTTTCAAAATGTACTCTTTGGGCTTAGTTTAGGAAGATGCACTATATAAGCCACATGTTCTTTTCACTGTTATCAAAATGGCCTCAAAGTAACTAACACAGTAAACCTGAGGTCAGGCACTGTTACAGCACGAGAGTTATGGCTGATATCTTGGATATGGACATATAACACACAGTGTGTAGGGGCCACTCGCACAGTTTTTCCCAGGGAGCCTAATGGGGTAATCCAGCAATCTCTAGTTGCAGGAATGTGTTAAAAAAAACAAAAACAATAGATAGGAAAAAACTTGACATATGTTAAATTAAACAAAGAAACTTTGAGCAAGACACACATTTGAAGAATAGAATGTTGGTAAAAAGGTGTGATAATACATCTAGATTGAGATAGAGGCCAGTCCACTGTGGTCTCATTTATTTACTATAATCACAACTACATATCACAAACATTTGACAATGGATATTGATGTTTAACAATACTACATATATGTGCATCTTCAGCTCCAGTGAGGTCTGCCTCATTTAAGAGAGTTATCTAATTGGTTTAGTCGTTTCTCATCTCTGTCTCATGATTACTTTTTTGACTGCATGCCTGTTTCGCCATGTCAAGGAAAATCAGAGTCAGTCAGAGAAGAATTACAGAGGAGTTACAAAAAATGTACAACTTAGTAAATTCCATGTTTTAACAAAAGTGTCAACATACCACAAGGAACATGGTTATGAGTCTCAACCTAATACTGATGAATTACATAAGCGATCAACAGTGAGAAGATTGGCTATCACTATATGATTATTATAGTTGTTGTTATTGCCTGTTACTGGGTCACTTTCCGACGTCTGAGGGTTGGATAAGTCATATAATGGAAAAGAAATGTATGGCGGAGTGTTGAGGGTGACTTGAGGAGTCCCACAGCCTGATGAAAGAAGCTGCTGTGGTACACTGGTGCACTTCAACAAAGTTTACTTCACTGTTATCATCTTTTGTCTACAGGGGGAGCCAGAATCAACCAAAAATGAAAGTTCCTTCTGTAGCTTTAAACAGATCAACACAGTGAAAAAAAATATAAAAGCAAACACTGAAAGAGAATTTCATAACTTCATAATTAATATTTCAAATTAAAATTCACAGAATAATGTTAATAATACTGATGATCAGAGAAGTTTTCAGGGGTAAGGACACAGCAGGATATGTTTGCAAATGGACTATGAGAGAAAATGTGATGAAAATAGAAGAAGAAGGGAGTAGTGGTGTGAAGAGACACGTACTCCTCTGTTCAGTTGCACTCCTTTAGGTAAACTGTTTACACAATCCGTAAGTTGGTAAATGTGTGTGTGTTCATGTGTGGCTGTTTGCGTACTGCCCGCCGTGTCAGTACCTGTCAATGTTGTGCACTCGCTACAGGAGAATTTGCATTACAATGAATCTTAATAGCCGTGTGTGGCATTGTGTGCTGACCTTGATTTATTCCCTGTATAAGTGGGTAAATAAATACATTGGAAAAATGGGGGAGCTGGAGAAAAGCACATCATCGTCCCATGCGTGAGGAGACCGAGGGAGGGAGCGGGGAGAAGCAGCAACACGGCCCGGCTGGTGTGAGCTCACGTTCAGTGTGCTTTGCTGGCTCTGAGCATGTTCTGCTTCAGAGATACGTTTAAGTACAGCTAGAAATCAACAAACAAAATGCATATATTTATATATATATATATACATATATATATAAAAGAATGTATTACCTCATAAGAAACAAAAAAAGAGAAAAGGGAAAAAATAAGTCTTATCCTGTGGAAAATGGGTAAATTAACATTTCAGATATTGTGCTTGTTGAAAGTACCCTAAAAGGGAAAAGACAGTAAAGAAGGAGTCCATATAGTAGAAGAATTATATCAAAGATGTAGAACCATCACAAGTGTAAAAATGAAGGCTTGGTACAGGCTGAAGTGCATTAGCATGCTGCAATGGCCGTATGCCTATTACTTAACTGTACTGTGCTGCTTTTACTCCATTTACTGGTTATGTCTTACTGGCTTTCCAGCGGGGGTTGTGGTTTATGACACTGGACTGTATGACACTGGATGCTGACTGCTAGAAAGTATTTAGAAAAGCAAAATGCATACAGGTGAGTTAGCTATCCCTAAAATTGTCTAAAAGGGTCTTTTAGGATTAATGAATAACTCATGTATTGTCCTGTGTTGTTGGCAGTTGGTACATTGTGGCTTACGGTCCATTTTCTTTTGTTTCAGGCTGACTTGTAAAATCAAAGGTCTTTTTTTTTTTTGTTCCATCTGTTGTGTTTTCATGCCATATCATCTACTCTTCTGCTATTTCAGATCGTGCCACTCTCCTCTACCCTGCTGTTTTTGTTAGACATTTAGGCGATGGTGGGGCCCAAGAAATCACACACCATCAGAGCTGCAGTGAAGATCATATAAGTCTAGATGGAGAAAAATCTGATCAGTTTTGAGATCGTGTTAATACAGAGTCCAAAATTAGATAAAGCATAAAAGAGTCCAAACAGTCTGAGGACAAAATCAAGTCCAAGCCATAAAAAGTGAGAGAATTATTGTGCAATATTTTAAATATTGCACAATGTGAAGACACAACTACAAAAGTATGCCTGTGCTCACAAATGATGATCCTATTGCCAGATTACAGCATTAATTTTGTACAAAGCCCCTCTAGTTTTTTTACTACATGCTTTTACATCCTATGACAAAGATTCTTTGATTCTCATTTTCAATACAATATCTACACATGTCAACTACAACCTGCTTTGGGAAGGATTATGATGATGGCAAAAATAATCGGATTGGTATCCTGTAATCAATACATCTGTGATACCACTGAAAAGCTGGAGATTTTAAACTTAAAAACTCCAGCTTTTGATGGTGTGTGATTTCTTGGGCCTCACCCAGCTGATTATAAACTTAAAATCTCCAGCTTTTCAGTAGTATCACAGATGTATTGTTTGGGCATTCAGGGGCTCTGCAGTGACCGGGATTACATCATCACGTTCCACAGCACTGATTCATAAAGGAAAACCATAGAATTCCTTCCTCTGGGCCAACGGGCAATGGTTGTAGCCAAGCCACTTTCGTCATGGATGTTCAATGGATTCTATATTTCTCGGACCATATATTTCTCTTTTACTGCAGTGTCTTCTGTTATGATTTAATAACCTTTTATTTTAACATCTGAACACTCTTTGGACCATCTACATGGTCAGTAAATGAAATAAAGGGTTACACCATTCACTGAAAAACACACCAACTTGTTCAGGTAAGGTCAGATATAGACAAAAATGGATATGGAATAGTTTGAAAAAAAATGAACTGTAAAATTTTGACTGCCATTTATTTATTTTTTTCTTTCTGGTAAATGAATCCATTCTCAGACAAAGGAAAGGTAAAATTGAGACTTCAAATGAGCCAGACTGACCCTTGATGTATGACACTGGATGCTGACTGCTAGAAAATGATTGGAAAAAACAAAACATGTACAGGTGAGTCAGGCATCCCTAAAACTGTTCTGGGTCTTTCAGGACTAATGAATAAACATGTGTTTTTTCCTGTGTTGTTGGCAGTTGGCACTCTGAGGAAAAAGGATGTCTGTGACAGTGACACCAGTAACAATACCACTTGGAAACACTAAAGGGGCAGAATTTTTCTGTTTTAACTTTAAGCAATGAAAATACGGAAGGTTTAAAATGCCCGAGTGCTCACTCTTCTTCCCAAAACCCACACTGACAGGCTACAGGTCCGTAGAGGGCAAACTACTGCACACTGTTGGCATTGAAACCTATATCCTAAGCGCAGAATCAACCAAGATGAACATAAATCCTAACCTGACTTATGGATTTTAGCATGAATCGTGCAGAAGAGTCCATGTAATATTAAACATTGTTTTGCCTCTCTGTGTGGAAATGACAGTAAAGCAGCCTCTACAGTCGGCTACACGAGGGAGCCAGCAACACCGGGCAGGAAAGGGGAGAAAAAATAATAAGTGAGACCAGTGACCAAGATCAAGAGAAGTCAGAACTTGAGTAGTACAGCCCGCGTTGTCCTACACAATATGGACAATATAAAAAGTCAAAATTATTTATGTGTTCATGCTGCACAAGATATTTACCCAGTTCGCTTCACCTCCCATGAGCCACTTTTTCAATAGAAAGCATATTTAACAGTGGGTTTTAAAGAATCTTAATTAACTAGTTATAGTGTGCTGTAATTGGCAACAGTGAGTACAAATGCAGACATTTATTGGTACCACAAATATTTATTTTTTGAAATGTATCCTTAAACATCTCTTTCAACAAGAATAATAAGAAATCCAGTCCTCCCGTCCTAGACTGCACTCAGCATCGATCTTGTGAGGAAGTGATGCACTCTTAAATCCAGCGACGGAGTTAGCCAAAGGCTCCTTAGCTGTTTCCCTGGGGAAAACATGAAGCCACTAACGAGCTGCTGAGGATGTCTGAGTGATGGATGAACGTGTCGGCGAGATCAGCTGCGAAAATGGGACAATCACCGTCCACATTGTCCCTCTTCTTACATCCGGATACTAACAGCTGGATTGTGGTTTTGCCTCAACCGAGTGTACACTTTAAACGGAGATGTCCCCTTCAAATTTGAAGTTACCTAGTGTTATGGCCAGGTGCATGGAGATAGATGACCTTGGGGATGAAATGGATGAGGCCTGTTTAGGGTCGTTTAAGTAGGACAGATGTATGGGTTGTGCTTGTTTGTGATGCGGTCAGGGGACAACACAGGGAGACACTGAAATTATTATTAGGCAAAAATAAGCATTTCAAAATGCCTTTGCATTTAAAGGTGTATGGGGGCATTATGGAAGTACAAGCCCATGGTCAAAACATCTAATATTATCCAATGATTATCCAAGTTTCTCCTCATTTGAATGGAGGGTTTAAGGACAGAGGATGTTGTGCACTGTACAGATCACAAAGCCCATTGAGACAATGTGATTGCGATTTTAGGCTATATAGATAAAATTGATGTGATTTGCTACAGAGAACTAATTTTTGGAGGAAATGTGATGATGATGGCTGTAAAAAGACTAGATAGAAACTGTACAAAGGCTAAAAAACATCATAGACATGGGCACAAAAAAAAAGAATTGCTAATTTTAAACCATCCAAGTGAAAAAGCTGTTGTTTATCTCACTGGGTACCCGAGTTCCCTCTGGTAACATGATCACAGCAATTTTTAAAGTCATACATTACATAATCAGCTGACAACATTGGGAAGATTTGTGAGAACATAGCAAAAAATAGACTTAGAAACACGCTGCAAACATTGCAACCTTTCTCCTTGAGGTCCATCTGAAATCACAAATGTTACCAGATCTGTTGTGAAAAAAAATCTTATCGATCAATACTGATAATTAGTGCACAAATAATAATGATTAAAAAAACCTCTAACAGCTGAGTAAGCCGGGTCGTACTGATGTAAGGTAAATAAAGGTTTGGTAACTTCTCCGCACAGTCCATGGACAGAAAGCATTTTGTTAGCAGTGATGTTGAAGAATATTGCCCATCATCTAAACTGAATGACACTGAGGTTTGTATAGAGTTTTTATATTCACAACAACATTTACAATTTATAAGCTATTTAGCCAACTGACTTGCAAAATCATGTTACCAGGGCAGTTTCATATTATGGATGTTTCATTCTCTGTTAGTCAATGAAAGGTTTAGGCAACAAGATTTACTAAAAGATCATGCTTTCAGTTAAAATAGACTCTTTCACACATTAACCTTGTGTTAGAAAGGCTAACTTCTTCTTCTCCATGTGTATATTTTTCCAGTCTTTTCCCAGTGCGTCAAAGATATGACATTACACCAACAGGTAGTTGCAAATGGTCCAGGAGCAAAATTGACTACGATGTTGTTGGAATAACACCAACTCGACAGCAGCAGGCAGCCGGTCTAGAAACCCAACCCTAGGCTTCCTGCATAGCACCAAATTACACACAGACACAGTTAGCAACTATCTGGTGAACACAATGGTGCATTTAGCAGCTAAAGAGACAGATATTTCCCGGGGGTTAGTGGAGATCGAAAAGATTTCAAAGTAGAGTGGAATGACATTACCGCAAATAAAAACTAATTTTCTTTTGTGTCTGCTATGCATTAGCACTTGTGAGCCAGTCATTTCAGCCAGATCAACTGTATAAGGTAGTAGTCATATTTTGTACTGCTCTTAAAGGAGCTGAAAATGCAAAACATTCTCCCATTTGCCTATATTTCTTTTAGATTTAAACATGGAGCACATATGCATGGTGCAGCAGAAAAAAGCATGTTATTTATTTAATGTTCTACAGACATTTTCCTTATACATGCAGTATATTAATAGAACATAGAATCTTTTGTTTCTATCTTATAAATGAATGTTATATTTCATGGTACAGATACTCTGAATGTCAGAATTTCTGTCTACTAGAAGAATGAAATGACAAAAACTTAGAGAAAACACAAGTACGGCGTTGATGTCTTCAGTGTGTTTCTGTCTCTCCTTGCCTCCCTGTTGGCCTCCCTGCTGGGTTCAAATCAATTCCATCAATGAAGCCATCACAAAGGGAACATTACCGTGGTGTTTTCCTGTAAAAAAAGGCCTGGTAATTACAAATCAAACGAGACAAATACATCCCAGTTAATGAGCGTTAAACGGATGTTAATTATCCGATTGAATGGCTGTCACCATTAAACTGTGTCTGAGGGAGGGAGTGGGAGGAGGTGGGGAGAGGGGAGGAGAGCGGGGAGAGGTTCGAGGGGAAGGGTAGCTCCAAAAAGACAAGTGTTCTGAAAGGCGTATTAGCAGCAGATTGAGAAGATCAGACAGTGTGAAGCGCGTGTGTCGGAAATGGAGGCGAGAGGGGAAAGGCGTGGGGAGAGGCAGTGTGAGAGCGAAGGGACGAGGCGGGGGAGGGAGGCTAAACTTGTCTATTTTTCCGACATTACCAATTGCTGCGATGCATCAGAGGGGAAATTAATCAACTGTTTTTTGATTATTTATATATTTGAAAAGGACAAAGTGAGCGGGGAGGGAGCTGCACGGAGGCAGGAGTCACACTGTGCTAATATGGCCACAGCCGCTCTGCCAGGCAGCTCCAGTCATAACATATCTGTCTCAGAACAACGGAAAAAAAAGAAGTTCACACACTTAACATTCAAAACAAGGTACAAGTCCTCTCTGATCATCAGGCAGCTCACATAACAACGAGAGTGTCTACATTTGGATTAGGAAGTACACAGAGAACAATTGCAACAACTTTGGAGTTAAGTTTTGAATTGACCAAATAAAAATTGCTTCCAGGATTTAAAAAAATCCTCTCAGGAGAGACTGATCACCAAGACGAAATGCAGAGATGAAGGGTATACGCGCAGAGCTGAGCAGGGTCTAGACAAATCTCCGTTGAAACTGTTCTACCCCCTGAATGGTCTGATTAACCTCTGATATCTGTGATTGTAACCTGAAATTGTACTCAGTTCTACACATTCCTCACTGCTCCAGGTCTTTTGTTTGTTGAGGTCAAACAGAACATTTTAATTGAAATGCTCTTGCACAGGGCTGCTCCATCACCGTTAGGAAGATAAGTCTCCCCGCATGCAGTGGCTAACACTGTTTTCCATTCCACGAAAACAAACAGGAGATGGCTAATCTGCAGGCTGATGTTATGAATTTATTTGATAATGCTGGCTGGAAACATAACACCAAAGGGAAATTGAACTCTGAAATAGGAAACCAGTGCCTACATTGGTATTTATGCTTATAGTGATAGTGATTTCTTACAGTAGTTTCAAAAATGCTTAAATCTCTTAAAATCTGTACAACCTGAACTAAAAGGTATTGTAAGTCAGTCAAACATCATGAATGTAAAAGTAATGAAATTATGCAAATATACATATGCAACATATACAAATGTATACATATACAAAACCGCGTTGTATGTTTTTTCATCAAACTTTATATAAAGCTCCTATTATAAGTAGTTGATATTATATTTTTGAGTTGGGCTTACACATGGCTGCTGACACAACCTACAATCCCAAAGCATCAGTATTTGACAAGTTGGGAAACCCGAAGTGTCAGCGTCATTATCTTACAATCACGAAACACAAAACATATCTGTCCAAAAGATTTCTAAATGTAGAAACAGTATAAATATTCATTAACACTACACAAATTATTTCTATGTATTCTATGTAACTATGTTTTTGAGATATACTAATTTATTATGAGCCGAGTACAAAGGTGTTTTGAAAGTTTAATCTGCAATAGAAATGCTTCCCCAGTGCCTGCGGTGGTCATTTTTCTTATTCTGGTGTTATATAGTACACCTTCAAGTTCTCAATATGTTCACAACTACAAAATACACCATGCTCAACTGCTCTAAATGTTACTCTCAATTGCTCTCGGACAACCATCAACCTGCTTCTCTATTTCTCTCCTGCCATCACATGTTATATATTGTGTCGAACATTACGCGCCATGATGTTAGTAGGTGAATTCAACATGATGAGGCAGAGGCCAGAAGCCTTAGGTGAATCCAGCTTCATTTTGTCCCCTGGGCCCCCCAGCAGGTATCATGGCCACGGCCTTGATCCAGTGTTTTCCCATGTGTCTCCTTGTCTTTTCCCCCTCCCTGTCTCTGCTGTGCTCCTGCTTGTGTCTGTGTTATGGGTGTTGTCTACTCCGATGGCTTCTGGCTTTGTTCACCTGCCTGCCATCACCTCATCACGTCCAATATATTAATCACGGCTACAGTTCCATTTTTTTCTAGATCATTGTTGCTACCGTGGTCGTTATCTCTCGGGCCTCCAGTCTTATAGTTAGTTAATTCCTTGAGCTGTGTTTTATTTTTGTTTAACACGTTTTCCATGTGCCTCTGTATCACCTCATCTGCCTGCCTGTTTGTCAGCTAGCTGTCCCTGCATATCCCCAGCTGAGCATCACTCGGCCATTCCCTCTTCACCACTGTCTCCATCTCCATCTCCACCTGTACTCCAATAAGGCCCTCTAACTGCACCCTTCCCTGTGTCTTTGTCTGCATTTGGGTTCTCTTTGCTGCCCTGTGACAGCAGATTATTCTGTCCCTGGATTCAGTTCAAGCTGTTGACAAATATCAATGCATTGTATTGTCAATTTAAATTCTTGCAAATTTAAATGAGCATAAACAAACAAAATGTAGCATTGCCAAGATAAAGTGTCCGACTTATTAGTTGGCTCAGAAATGAGAACCAATTAAATGTTCAACTGACATTTTACCAGACTGCATTAGAGCATACTCTGCTTTTTTAATAAGAAATGACGGACAACTTAACATAACTTCGAAAGTCTGACTTTTATTTGTCCAAACAATCAATTGACATTGATGGAAGAGTGACATTTTGTCTCCCTCCCAACGATGTCACAAGTGGCGCTTCTATTTCAAATGCCAACGTCATTACAATTCATAACACACACATACTTAAACACACATATACATTCAACAATCCACATCCATACAAAGTCCACTCCCTTCACTGGAGGCCTGGCAGAGGGAGAAGTAAATGACAGCGCCCTGTGTGCACATCAGTTTAACTCAACAAGAAGTCAGGGCAGAAAATCATTTGAAGAAGTCCCGCAGTCCCTTCTGACGGAGGCTGCCAGCTTCTCAGTGATCTGCTATCATGTTGCCTGTCTCTTTACTGTCAGCACTAATAGCTCTTAGACACTGGACTGGGACATGGGTGGCTATTGCAGGCCAAGGGTGGCACGCACTCAATCAATAATTTACCCAGCAGCTCTCAGCCTTTTTTATGTGTGCGTTTTCATTCCTGAATTAAGCATTCATATGGGCTGCACATAAGAGGATTTGTTTGTTAGAGTGTGCCTTTGTGTAGATGCTAACATTTGTATGTGTGCAGGCGTGCGTGCATGTGTGTGTGTGTGTGTGTGTGTATGTGTGTGTGTGTGTGTGTGTGTGTGTGTGTGTGTGTGTGTGTGTGTGTGTGTGTGTGTCAGCAAAGTTGCTTTGTGTACTGATGTGTAGCCCTTTGCACCTGCTGTGGAGATAGGGCTTCGGCCAATCACAACAAAGATTGGAGGGAAGTTTGAGTGACACGACAGTGCTGTGTCTGCCTGAGATATGATTCATTCTGTTATCAAGCTCTCTCTCTCTCTCTCTCTCTCTCTCTCACACACACACACACACACTTGTGACGGCTTAACAGCATTAAAATGTTTGCGTCCATTGTCTCTGTTGCT
Source organism: Diplodus puntazzo (assembly GCA_963678695.2). Classification (NCBI taxonomy): domain Eukaryota; kingdom Metazoa; phylum Chordata; class Actinopteri; order Spariformes; family Sparidae; genus Diplodus; species Diplodus puntazzo. The sequence goes on along the minus strand of OZ023157.1, from coordinate 31,694,683 downwards.
CTATTTCTTTTCTCCTCACCTACTGTCTCAGCTCTCTTCTTCCCTTTTCTTCCTTCCACCTCTCCTTTATTCTCCTCTTCTCTGTCCTGACCCCCTACGTTCCTCCCTTCCTCCCTTTCTTTCATCCTTTTTCTCTCTCCTCTCCTCTCCTCTCCTCTCCTCTCCTCTCCTCTCCTCTCCTCTCCTCCCAAAACTGACCAACCAAATTCCTCGGACATCCACCAACAAGGACCAACCAGACACACAAACAGACTAATTAGTCCTGGTAAGGCAACAACAAATCCCGGACTCACTGACTCACACACTCTAACAAACAGATGTACGCTGCTCGTGCGTTTAATGAGACCCACACATTTGGACACACACACATTTGCGCATTCACACACATTCCCAACACGCAGCATGGGGCTGCAGCAGCTGTGGTAGCTGTTGTTTTGTGCTTTTGTAAAGTTTCGGTGAGCTACATCAGTATGGTTGACATCGTTCAGTGGCAAAGACGCTTTATTTGTGTTCGTGTGTACATCGTGAGCATGATGGGTATTTATCAGCCTGTTAGGGAGCCTTCCAGTGTTATCATGAATTTGAATGTCCTAATTTAGCTTATTGAGACGTTTCAATTAGCCGCTTGCCATGCCCTGCCACTCACTGCGCTGTATTTATCTGATGTATTAAAGGATAATTCCAGTTTATTACAACTTGGGTTTTATTTTCCTGGCTCTGGCAATCATTTCTACCGCTTATCATAACACTGTATTCAACAAAATAATTGCAGGGATCTGGCAACATGGCTTCAACGGAGTCTGACAGGGAGTACTTCTGTCTATAGCACAGTGTTAAGGTTAGACTCTAAATTAATCTTGCATAGCCAGACCACCACAGTGCCATGTCAGCACCAGAGAAAGGTCTGGCCGCATCAATTATCATTCTGGTAACACTAATCTACTAATCATGACACTAAATCCAGGTTGAAGCGAGTGCCTCGCAAAATGGTGTCTGGCAGAACTTGTTTTGCATGTGAGGTGAGCCCTGGCACTGGTGTTGTAGTACTAGAGATCAGTCTTTGTCTTGGACAAAAAGGATTCTGGATATGATTGCAAAAAGACCACGACTGCAGGGGTAGCACTGTATTACCGTTTGAATTATCATTTAAAATGTGGGTGGGACAATCAATAATAAAAAGGTAAAAAATAGAAATAGACTTGTATATACCTAATATGTACAAATATAAACAGTGTAATTATAAACACAGTGTATTGTTATTAATAAATAATAACACATATTGGTTGATGCTTCCATCTGGATATCTGGATTTCAAAATAGCAAATCACTTAAAATTCAACACGTAGAACGAAAAAATCTCATGAGGTCTCTTAATAAATGTGACAGAAGAACAGCAGAACCAAAAGGGCGTGGCGGTACACATCATGACGTTGACATCTGTGTGTTTTCTTTCAGCGTGTTTCCACCACTTAATCTAAACATGTTTCCGCTGACTGTTTATAATCATAAGGATGCATTTATAATGTGTTGTGATTGCGATACTAACCCACCATGCATCCTGGAAAATAACAAAGTTAAGTTTTTTGCTCTAAATTACATAATTACATAATCACCATCAGTAAACAGGACGCTGTCTGACTCTGTCACTCGTAGGGAGGCATGCTGTTTTTCTGGGGGAAAGTTCACTGAAATCTCTGTAGGGAGGGCTCACAGTCACAATGAGTCTTTTCAATACAAGTTGCCAGAGACTGTAACTGCAACAACACAATAGTAGAAGACAAACACATGGTGAGTTACAGTTTTCTTGTTCTGAATCACATCACATTATGACCACCATTCAGCCGCCTGGCTCTGCTGCCGGGGACAGACGCTGTTTTTCAGACGGATATGTGGCAGAGAGTCATTAGGACAGGCAGGATGGCAGACAGGATGACAGAGGCTTTCCACGTATATTTTTTTCCTCATATAAGAAGCCACACACTAACAGTTACCACATTATTGTTGCTTGGCCCTCTAACGTTACTTTGTGGTTTGAAGTGTGGATCATTGTCTTTCATTTGATTAGTGAAGAATCTGTGCTGTCAGACCGACACACTCCTGATCCACACCTCCGGCTTTTCCATTCACACAGACGCCGTCTCGCCTCTGCTGCAGCGAAACCGTTCCCCCTTTCCGCATCTGTAACTTTCACACATTGTGAGGCGGAGTATCGCCGCATGATATCCCGCATTGAAAGGCCAGTGTGAATGGTTGCTTTTGATTTAGGTTAGATGATTAGTTCATGTGAGCGGCGCACTCATGTGCATGTGTGTACAAGCTATTTTGATCTGCTTGAATGCGAGGTAGCAGTGAAAACATGGTGTGGAGTTTCATTGATTTGGGATTTCCCAATAAGAAAGCAGAAAGGATTTGTTGATGAAGCACAGAAGCTGCACACTGAAAAGAGCACCATGCTAAAAGCCTGATGCGGGCAAAACTAATCAATTGAAAAAGTGGTACAGGCACAGCTTAGCTCTGACGCCCATGCAGTATTATATAATTGTCTGGTACCTTCCTAAAGATGGCTTATTTGAGACAAGACAAGAGCCACCTGAAAAAACATAATGCTTGCACAAAAACTGGATCGTGGTAGGCGGATAGTAAAACATAGAAAAGAAATGTTGAATGAAAATGATTTAGTTAATTTCAGCTCCTTAGGGTTTGTTTGTATTTGCTGCTCATAGAAAACAATGTCAAATTCCCACACATAAAATTCACCTTTACAATGATTTTTGATGATTTCATCAAGATATATCTAAAGGTGCACTTGCTTGGGGCCATGCCAACATTAGAATTTGGATATTGATGTATCTGATATATAATTTTTTTTACAATGATCCCTCAAATGTGGTGTCAAAACCCTGTGACAAAGATACAGTATGTAACAGTTTAACAACAAACTTTATTGCCTAGAATGACATCAGTGCACTTAAACAGTAAACTTCACTAGAAATTTAAGAATTAAAAATCATCCCACGCATCTTTTTCTGCTTCATGTTCTTTGCAAGCAAAAGTTTCACGTTGGCCAATATCAGAGAAATGTATACACCGATACGATATTTCTGCAATAGGCCAATGTAAGCAACCAATACATCGGTTGTGCTCTAGCATATATATATTGCAATAAAAGAGATGACTGAAAATGAATTTTCATCTGTCTTCTGAGGAAGCAGTGATGTCTTACAACTGCAGCCAACCCATAACAAAACTCATATCGCTTATATTATATGTAAATTGGATCTCATTATTTATCATAATTAATGATTATCCCTGATAATCATCAGGTGCCACTTGGTGACACCTCAGCTACTCAGGTATCCTCCTGGGTTCACGCTCTTTTCCTATACTGTCATTGTGATTTGTGTTGTGTGGTTTTTATGGGTCTGTTCTGTTCATTGACATTTATTGCATGTCTTTCCGCCCTGGGAGAGGGATCCCTCCTCCTCTGTCCTGAGATTCCCTTCCCCGTTTAAAAGGTTTGTTGGGGGAGTTAACTTACTTACTTAAACTGAGGGTCTAAGGACAGAGGGTGTTGCATGCTGTACAGCTTTAAAAGTCCTCTGAGGCATTATGATGTTCTGATTTTGGGCTCTATAAATAACATTTACTTGACTTTAAATGTCTCTCCAGCAGTGTTGTTACTAAAAAGTAATTAGTACTCTAATTACTTTTTCCGTGTAACGTGTAACGTAACGCGTTAGTTTCGTGCGTCAAGCAATCAGTAACTTCGTTATTTTTTTTAAAAAGTAATCCGTTATTTTAAGAATTTCTCCGGATAAGGAAAGGAAAATCCCGACTGCAGCCTGCTTTTTGTCAGACAGTACTGTGCCACCTGCGGATGTGTCAGCGGAGGCGCAGCGCTGTGATGCGTCTGTGCCCTGCTGCTGGCCTACGTTACCTGTGTGTGTGTGTGTGTGTGTGTGTGTGTGCTTGTGTGTGTGTGTGTGTGTCTGTGTGTGTGTGTGTGTGTGTGTGTGTGTGTGTGTGTGTTTTTCGAACCCCCGGCAAGATGGCAGAGAGGACAGCTTTTGCATCGTGGAAGTATGCACATTATTTTCAATTCACCAGCGAAAAGGACAAGAACAACATAACGGTAACATGCACACTCTGCGTTGGTGAAGAGCTTCTGTCGACCGCAAAAAAATAAAAATAAAAATAATAAAACGCTATGTGGCATATTGCTGACTGTCTTTCCTGTTATTGTTATCCTGCAGAGTTAATTTGGTTGGATGACTGACGTTATTCATCATTGTCACGACTTCTCGGTGCATTTAAAGGAGGCTGTGTGTGAGTCAGTTAAGTTACAGCATGTGCGAGGCGCTGCAAACGGCTTTTAATTGTTGGTAACGCATGAGTACTCTAACGCGTTACTTTTATTCATAGGTAACACTGTAACGTAACTGATTACTTTTAATTGATGGTAACGTTGTAACCTAATTAACTACTTTCCAAAGTAACTATACCCAACACTGCTCTCCAGGAAGTTGCCACCAAAGGGCACAACACCAGACCTGGTGGTCGCTGGTTGCAACAGTAATGAGAACAACCACAGATCAAGTAGCTCTAAGTAGATCATGGACTAATGAATCTATGTACATCACATTAAACATTACTTCAATTTAAAATCATCAATCTCAAGGTAAGTATTTGAAAAAGCTCTATGATTCACAACAAACAGTTTGGCTCAGTTTTTCAGATTTACCTTTATTTTGTTTTTTTCAGATCAGTTTTGTCTGATCCTCAGGAAAAAACAAACTCATTCAACCTGCTTTATATTCGGAGTGTTTGTGTTTATTTCCCTGCCAGATTTCTCTCTTGCGATGCGGAGGCCTTCCCAGATCTCAGCAGTTCCTTGCTGGGTCCAGTTGTTATCAGAACCAACAGAAACACTGGCCAAAACTACAAAAACAGACCCAAATTAAAACGTAGTTTCCCCCCTGAGGGCAAAACTTATTACCTTTCTCAGAGTTCAAATAACGTGGAAAGAAGTCCCTGGCGAAATGGTGCTAAAGGATTCCGATCTGAATGTATGTTGTTTTTGTGTCACTCAGTTTAAGTAACGTGTGTGTGAATGTGTGTGCGCTCGCACCACGCAGCTTCCCCGCCCCGAGGCTGTGAGTGTGGGTGTGTTTCTGGAACCTCGGTGTCATTTGCCTCCAAACAGTAACAATGTTGTTGATCAGCAGTTGTTTACAAACCGCCAGGAGGATGGAACTAATTTGATCACTCCGTATTCCCCCGGTCTCTCCCTCTCCGGAGACCATTTCAATTTGAGCTCCTTATACGTTCTCGATAGCAGGCCGCCACAAGTTGATTCTGACAGCAATTATGAATATCGTGTTCCACTCAAGTGGTCGTGAGCCGGGGAATAATGAAGTTCTCACCAAATCATCTGTTCCCCAAATCACTTAACTGCATCTTCATTAGGAATTGTGCAGCCTGGAGGAAATCATACAGGGAAATACGTAGCAGCTACATGATGCTCAGTACATGTAGTATTCGATTTATGTGCTTAGCTATGCTTTAAACTCCGCAACTGAGTTCACATGAATCATAAATGAAGCTGTCTGTACAGGGGGTTTTTCATGATGGTTTGAATGTATTAAAAAAATGTGCACTGAAACTAATGTTGATTGATAATCGATCATTTCTACATGTACTGATGTGCCCATTTTAGTTGGTTAACACATTACACAGCATTTGACTAGTCAGGATTGACTAAAACAACACTTTCTCCTGCTTTTATCTCATACACACCATACACTCATGTATGGAGAGGTTTTGAAAATTTGCTATGCCACGACAGAAGACCCAGCAACATCGTCGGAAATAATAGCTTGCAAATGTAGTCACGATCATAACGAAAGTTAGACGGTTGTCATTATCATTACCACCAATTCTAGTATCATGGTATAGTGCAGTTCAGTGTGTGGTTTGTCCAAGTGGTGTAGCCATTCTCCAGCAGAAGCCACTTCTCGACTGCTGTGGGTAGGTAGCTTACAATATGTGTTACAAATGGAATATTCAAAGCTGCCAGATATTTCTATTGTAAAAAAAAAAAAAAAAGTCTATGAAAGATTATTTTTTCTGAGGTAAATATGCTCTCTAAATACTAAGAATCCCTAATTATTATTTTTTATAATGCGGGGTTGGCAGCGGGTCAGTTGGCACAATAAATAAGTCAATTCAGGGAATTACCTAATGCCATTTTGAATCTTAACAACTCAATAAAAGTGTTCACTTTGGCCCCTGGGCCATCATTGCCTTTTTGGTTTGGCCCTCCAAGGAAAAATGTTTTGGGCACCCCTGGTAAAATGAGAGTTTCTGTAGGTAGGCTGAGTTTTTGTAAGATTTTATCTATCGTTATGGTCATACAGATGTTTTCCCCACCAACGCTGACTCCACGGCTAGACTTACTTCAACGCATTTTAGTGCTTATTAATCAAATTGCATTTCTTCCATGGACACCGCAGACTGACACTTCAGATCCATTCATTGTTGCAACCTCAACTGACAACTCTGTTATGTGCTACGACCTAGACTGAAACGTGCTACATCTTACATGCAAACAATAAATATTTGAAGACATTCTAACCTGTTTACAATGTTCACACACGCAATTTTTAGCATGAGTGAGCACACATTTCTTGACATTTTTCTAATGTGTCTAGTTTTTGATTAATCAATTACTTGTTTAGTCTATAGTCATGGAAATATACAAATGATGTCTACACATTGCGTCCTCTGGCGGTCCAATTTCACAACTTTTCGATTGGCAATCATGTAAAACACAGAGAAGGAACAAAGGCTAAATAACAAATTGTTTATTGCAATAGATGTCGATTCATTTTCTGTCAAGTGACTAATTCAGCAATTAATATTTTCAGCAGCAGTTGAGATGTTTTCCATATTTTAGCTTTTTTTTCTAATTTACAAGAACCTAATAGAATAACAAAAATACTGAATAAAATGTGCATTAAAAATGTCAAATCATTACAAGCTTCCAGAATGTGGGAAAAGTAGAAGTTTCCAATGGTGGACAACAACCAATTGCACCTAATACTCAATATCAATATCGGTCTTATGATCATAAATCTTACAGTGTGGTATATGAGAAGGCCACCAGCTGTCAGCTGATTTCACCTGTGGAGACCTTTTGGACCCAGGGCCAATGAGGGTGCTTCACCTTGTCAGACACGACCCTGCACAGCTCTGTCTCTGGAGTCTCAATGACGTGTGTGTGTGTGTGTGTGTGTGTGTGTGTGTGTGTGTGTGTGTGTGTGTGTGTGTGTGTGTCTCCACCTCTGCTTATGAACATCATGTGTTCGAAGTGGAAAATAGCAAAAGTGGGGAGGAGTGACAGAAAAGAGGACGTAGGTGTTGACAGGCTGGAGAAAGGACACAAAGCCCTCCGCTGTGTGTGTGTGTGTGTGTGTGTGTGTGTATGTGTGTGTGTGTGTGTGTGTGTGTGTGTGTGTGTGTGTGATGAAATAAATATATAACAGAGGAATATTAAATCCTCCCTGTCGCCTGCTGCTGTCTTCCACTGATATTTCTCTGCGGTGCCACATTGGCAGATAATGATCACATTATGTGGCAGAGTGTCACACCTTTTCTATTCCGACGCCTCACCTCTCCCATTTTACTTTGTTTCATAATCTCTGTCTCCCTGTCTTTGTATTTTGTATTCTTTTATTTCACTTCCGTTTTACCTCCGCACCTCTCCCTTTATTCATGCGGCTTGTCTTTCTCTCTCCCGCCCTTTTCTTTTACTTTTTAAGCCTCCTCCCTCCTCCTCCCTCCTCCTCCTCCCCCTCTCTCTGACTGACAGGGAGCAGAGTTTGCTTAAAGCAGAGTCACAGAGGCTCTGAACAATCCCACAATCCCTCAGTGACTGCAGGAGCCAATAATTGTTGTCTGCTTAAGAGGGAGAAGTGATGAATTACATGACCTGCCACAGTTTGATAACACACGTCACTTTGAGGCTAAAACTGAGCGACAGGAACTTCCCTCCAGTCTGATCTCAGAGTGACATAACCTGATATGTTTGAATCTAAACTGTTTTCACGTGTCTTAAATGAATGTTTCCAAGAAAATCTAATTAAAGAAAATCACTATCTGTTGTATTTGTTTTAATGTGGCAATCTCAAAGATTTCCAGAAGTTACAACTGCAGGTGTAATGTTGGATCCAGTGTTGCCTGTGTGACGTCAGTCAGTTGTCAATGGGCAGCTCCATAACAACATCACAGTTAAGTGGTCGGCACCTTTTTTAAAAAAGTTTTATTGTCACTGTTATCGGTCTTTTCTTTTTTTGTTTGGCCATGACTCCCAATGCTAGCAGAGACCAGAACGAATGAAACTGTTATGTCACATGTGAACCACCTACTCTCTCTGGCTGACCAATCACTGCTGGGTGAATGCGTCACTAACTGTGCGCCGCTTGTGATATTTTCTGGAAAAGCTGCCACGACACCCACTCTTTGGTATTATAGCAAATGCAAGGGCTTTCATCAGTGGGCCATAGGCTGTCGTCTTATATTCTCATATCAGAAAATCTTACAAATATGGTGATTTCAGCTACACTGCCCAGTCCTACAAGTGCCACCCAAAATACCAGAATCCTGGTTTAAAAAAATGTATATATTGTCAAAATACTATGCAGCATAAGATAATCCTTTCCGATCCAAATGTTATCAGACCCCAGAAATCACCTTGCCATTGTACATCTGGCTCTGAGTGACATCGCAATTTCCTAAATCTCATTATTTGCTCCGGTCACGATTTTAATCTTTACAAAGGGATCAAACATATCTGGAGGCCATACAAATCTATTATGACAAACAGCTAAATAGGCTATTGTGATGACTATGGAATAGAAAAAGGCCTATTTAGTAGGTTGAATCACACCACTTCAATTACAATCAGCCTTGCAAAACGACTTTTATGAAAAAAAAAGTAAATGAGAAGCAGCAAAAAGCAAATTAGTTTGTTGCTCTGCACCATGAATAGCTTTCATTAGTGCCTGATACAATTTAGGTTTACTGTAAAAATGTAAATTTGTCTTAGGCCACACTACTGTGGATATTGATAATGTCAACATCTGTGCTCAACCTTTTCATGCATGGTGCCCTACACAGTGGACAGATATCTGGAAGCCATTTTAAGTTAAACCATTTAAGCTGGAGTACCATGTCCCACTGCTGGATCCTCAAAACCTTATTCACAACTTCAGCTGACTCTTTTTTTTTCTCTTTCTTTTTTAAAATAATAATTTGAGCATGAAGAGGTTACTATATGTGTGTATGTGTGTGTGTGTGTGTTAATTCTGTTATTTACTTAATTCAATTAAATTACGAAAAATTAACCACATTATTATCATGCGTTTTTCTTCTATGTTTCAAAGAAAAGTAACACTTTCTCTCCTGTCTGTCATCACCTATACATATTCATTTTGAAGCAATATGTTTTCTCAAACCTCATTGACCCACCGACCAAGAGGTTGGTCAGCCAAAGCGTACTTGTGTTGTGCTGCCAAACATTGTTTAAGCCTGTTTTTAACTTAATTTCAAAGTCCTTGAAAACTCATTTCATAATCTGATCGATACTGTCTTTAAAAAATGTTAAAAAGTTATGTGTGTCTGGTGTTTATTCTTTGCCTTATTCACTGGCTTTAAGTGGTGGGGTTCAGTTGGAAAAATGTGCTGTCATATATTTACAAGCAGCAGTTAAGGTTTAGATTCAAGCTAAATTCATTGTCATTTCTTGACATAAGGACAAGAGTAAAAAAAAATAAAATAAAAAATATTTGAATCCTCAGGATGTTTATAACCATTACCTAACATTCATCAGTTTATAGTTTATCCACTTTTTATTTCAGCAAATTTTGTCACACTTTTAAAAATGTATCACAGATTTGAGTGTTTGAATGTAAAACTTTTAATAAAGAATGGTATTTATTTCCAAACATTTATTTAAATAGTTGCTTGGTAGGCTGGAAATATTTTGCAAAAAAATTGAAAATAAATAGATTTGCGACCAAGCTGTCAGGGGCTACACAGAACACCTCGCGCTGTATTCATAAAATGTCCTATTGCTAAAAAGTTGCATCTAGGGTCTAAAAATGTTTCCTTAAAATTAAAATCTGGTACAGAAAAAGATTTTACAAAACATCTTGGCCCTTGAGAGAGCTCCTTAGGTGAAAACCTGTTTGGAGAAAGGTGGAGGACTTAGAAGAAGCCTTAGAAGTTTCTTAAGCAGAGCAGAATATGGTGAAAAAACGAAAGGAAGAAAAGGTCCAAACACTGAATGACGGTGAGTTAACGACATGCTACAGTTTAAACGGTGCAGGGATGTGGTCGTTCTCATCCTCACATCACTGACCCAACACAGTAACACTTTAACAGCGGAAATTAAATGAAAGTGATCACAACACAGATGCTCGGCAACTAAAAATACATAAAGAAGAAAACGTGCAATGGCAATTGTGATTTCTGACAACACTCCTCAGTGGTGCGCTCCTTTGAAATGGTTGTACACTCATTATAACAGAATAGGTAGGCCTCCTATATCAGTGCCATATAGCCTCAGTAAAGAAGTGATACAAAATATATATGTGATACTGTCAGATCTCGAAAATTGTTCTGGGGGAAACAAAAAGGGAAAAACTGCTTGTTAAGAGGTTAATGTGGTTGTTTTGGGTATAGTGTGTGAATTTCTATTCTAGTAGCTGAATTATGTTAAACTCTACCATAAATCACATGAACGTGTCAGAGGCACGGCGCAGTTCAGAGTAGGAGGACAGGCTGTGGTCCATTGACTGAGCAGAGGAGTGAGCTAACCCACATGTGGGAGTTCGCAGCACCCCCGTTCTTTCGTGTGTGTGTGTGTGTGTGTGTGTGTGTGTGTGAGAGTGTGTGTGTCAGGCTTGGATGGGTCGCCTGAGCTGAGTAGATGTGACCAGCCTAAGTGTGTGTGTCTCATATCAGTGTGTCCTCGATCGCTCTCACTGTATGGGGCACTTTAGTCCATTCTTCACTGGCACCGGGAGGCACACACACACACAGACACACATTCGTACACATACAATGTGCACTTGCACACATGTACACACGACTACACACACACACACACACACACACACAGACTCAGTGTTTTGATGTAAACTCAAGTGGACGAGGGGTCCAGTCAACCACTCCACCAGTCTTTCCCCCTCCATCCTCCTCTCTTTTCTCCTCTGTCTTTCATTGCTTCCCTTCTTGTGACACTTTTAACGGCATGTCACGCAACCCTGCGCTCTCTCTCCCACACAGACACACACACACACGGACACACACACGCAGACCATGCCGTGCTCTCAGCCAAGGCTCTGCACCTTTGTCAGGGGAGAACCACTTAAGCACGCTCATATACACACACATATTCACGCACATCCATGTCTGATCTCTCTCTCTCTCTCTCTCTCTCTACACACACACATGCACCACTTAAGCCGTCTTCCTTTCACCATCTCGTGCCCTCCCCGCCTCTCTGTGTCTTGTCTGGTCTCGTGTGTGCGTGACTGTGGCTTTGCTTTGGCGAGGGTGAATTAGCACGGCGACCCAGTTTGGTGCCAGAAGAGACAAGACGTCAGCGGAGGATATACTGAAGAGCTGGGTTTTCTTTTTTTTTTATTTCCCCTCCACTGCAAATCCACTTTGTGCTCCGGCTGCTGTGATGTAATGGTAAATAAAATAGGTGGTAAAGACATCACCTCCAGCTGAGGATTATCATGAGGAAAATGAATTTTATTGTCAGTTGCTATTACGCTTTATTTCCCTCGAAAAAGATCACATCTTCAAACCAGTGTGCTAGTCAGTGGATAAAATCATCTCCATAAACAATATAGGACTATTTTTCCTTCCTCCACCCTTGTCCCTGCTTTCCTTATGGGCACTGTTTTGTATTTGTGCTGCTACTAATTGCCTGCAACTAATTATAGAAAGTCTGTAAGTAGCCCTCCGAACTGGACACACACACACGCATATATGCACAAACACCACACTTCCTACTCTTTCAGACACATTCTGACAAGGAGCCCTCACTGTGTCGAACCGAGAGGGTGTGTGCTGCCGGCCTCGCATTGGCGAGACACAACAGAGATTTGTGAGTGTGTGTTTCTGTGTGTGCAAGTGGCGGGAGGAGGAAGAGGGGGAAGGGGGAGGACGAGGGGGAGAAGGACGGGATGCAAGCGAACCGGTGTTGCGTGTCTCGTTCGGCTCGTTTAGCTGACAAACTGCTTTTAGCGTTTAATTATCCATCGCTCTGTGATTAATAGGTTTTAATTACTGTAACCCATGGCAACCTGAAATATGCACGGGTGTCCGCATGAAGCCAACCTATCAAAACCCTATGAAACAAATCAAAAAAGACAAAAACAAACAGAATGTGGTTTAAAAAAAAAAAAAAAAGAAGAACAAAAGAAGATCTTTGCATCTCGTACGTCTCACTTATTATTCATCACTGGCTGAATGAGCCTCAGCTGCCTCAGACATACGGCGGTTTTCTCTGTTTTTACCTACTTGAGAAAACCTCTAAAAAAGCATTTGACCAGACCTTGAACTCCTTCATTTATTTTTTTTTTTATTTTTTCTTATTATGTGATCCACTGCCAGAGCTTCAAACAGAGTTTTTGATTCACTGAAAAGGTTAGAACCTTCCCAAATCCAAGTGTTGCTTCGAAGGCTTTTTACATTCTAGAGACGTCAGTGCTGATGCTCTGTGCTCAGAGTAAAAAGTTTCACAGAGATACATAAATGGCCAACTGATGCTTAAATATTTTTTTTTTTTGAGGATTTTTTTTTCTAAGTAGAAAAAGAGTGGTTCAGTAGATAAAATATTCACCAATGGAGCATAAAAGAATATTTGATTCACAGCTGCAATTCTCTTGTGTTTGTCTGGACTGAAGAAAAACACTGCTGCTGGTAAGTGTTCACACTGGCTTTTTAAAAACCAGCTGAGAGGTGTACAGAAGTAGAACTGAAACCATTAGTTGATTAAGTGACAATTTGTTGCCCTAATTTGATAATCAATTTGTTGTTTCAGAAACTTTTCACACAAAAGTGTCAAACATTTGCTGGTTCCAGCTTCATTAATGACAGTTAATGATGAGGCTTTGAGTTTTGTACCAGGAAACAAAAGAAGCAATTTGAAAAACCTCATTTTGGGCTCTAAGGAATTATGATTTACTTATATCACCTTTATATATATTATATATATATATATATATATATATATATATATATATATATACTATATATATGTATATATACATGTATATATATATATATAATAATATAAATAAATAAATATAAATATGATATATGCTGTGAAATCAATAGGGAGCCCTAATGTGAAGGTAACTTTTTCTTTAATCGGGTCCGGTCACTTTCCTGTCATGCAGTTTCTTTTTTTACGTGAATTTAGTTTTAGTTTAGTTTTTTAGTTGTTTTTTATTATCTAGAGTAAATATAATAAATACAAATAATATACATTATTTTCATAATGCACTCTGGACAGATACAAGAAAGAGCTAATATGGCCTGCTTTTCGATTTCTCATTGTCTGTGATTGATACTCAGTTACAGAACATTATGGAATATGTGCCTGTTCACACAACGCTCCTGGTAAATTTCCACTGTTAATTTCCACAGCTTTTATTCAGACTCACTTAAAACTTAAATATAAGGGGGTTAAATATAATGTAATTCTATTATTCAATTATTTTAGTTTACATGATAAAAGTGTTAGGTTATTTTGAGGGCTGCTAAACTCCTATATATATATATGACGAAGAAATGCCAGTAGGAAACATTTAATGCAGATGAGGTGGAAGAGAGGGGGAGCATAAACTATATCCGATTCTGAATACATACATGAAAACAGATATTTTTATGATATACTCAGACAATAACTTTGCTTTACACCCCCCGAAATTAACTATCTTTAAGTGCCATTTTAGCCAGGACTCTCAATGTGATTACTTGAAGAGACTTTCTGGTTAAATAAAACCATCAGTACTACGTGGAGTCTAAAGGAAAACTCTCCGTCCAACAGCATGTAATAGTACACAGCTGTGCCTCATGAATTCATTTTATTTATATTTCTAATAGGTAAATATAAAAATGAACGAGGTGAGGAGACATTATGGCAGTTGAGCTGATTATGAATATGACATGAGGGCAACAACTGATTGGACCAAGTCAGACTGGGTCTGTTCCAGTCTGGTTCAGTCGGTGCTGACAGTTGTAATAAAAATATTCTGTGTGTGGAGTTTCTTTTTGTGTCCTTTCTGTCATTCTGAAGAGTTTTGGGGGCACTTTCTGTGTTTACTTGACAGCGGACAGCAGAGAGATGACAGTGCAACCTCAGTGTGTGGTGTGAATCAGCTGTCGCCTGCCAGTCCCATTAAAACATTTCAGACATGTTTGATTTTATTAATTGGAATCAGGACTGTTCAACATCATGAACAACAAAATTGTACCTGTAAATGAAAGTGATACCTGCAATGTGCTGTAGGTAGCTCAGACTTTCTGATTCACTTCAGGTTTTAGCGCAGAGCCAGAGCTCACTCTGAATAAGTTCACTCACCTCTAGCTCTCTCTGGATAGTTAACAGTCGGATGTTCCCTTATCTCTACTTCCACCATCTCATACTAATTCAGACGTCTCCAATATCAGTGGAGATTAGCAAGTTTAATGAATACATTTTTATCATGGTACAGGATCGCAGCAGAATTCATGCTCAGCTATACATTTCATTTATACATTCCTTCAGGTCTGCCCCCATTTTAAATCGAGACTGCAACTGGATCTTAACTGTCATAAATAGTAACAGGAAGTAGAATGAAAATAAGCGAAGAGAGGATGTGACTTGTTCTATAATATTGTGGTGAGGGGAGTGAGGAGAGGCAGCAGTTCTCACTCCCAACCCGTCAAATACAGTAGCTTGGTCAGTGGCTTTACGCCTCAGACTACGATGCTCTACCTAGTGTCTAGTCTAGTGCCAGATTTGCTCCAGAGTTATCAGTTAGCAATAATATGTTACATGCAACATCTGGCTAGGCTTTCAAAATAAAGTTTGCTCACAAAGAGGTAACATATTATTAATCTTGTGAAACAGTCAGTCTTTGCTTAGGGTTAGGCACTGATTAATGATTCAACCATACACTAAACTAGTACATTATGAACATAATCTATAGTATTTGTATTTATTGTATTTATTTTAGAAAAAAAATAAAATAAAAGACTGACTGTTTTTTGTTCTGTTGTTAATGTTAATTTAATATATCAGGATCCCTGCACATTGCACAGTTGCACAGGGACATATTATATATTGCACATGTCATGTACACAGGGACAGTTACTGTACATAGCATGTTTATCTTTATTCTAATTATATTTTTATTCAAATTGTTATTTTATTCTTTCCAATATATCACTATTGTCTCTATTGTTTTAGGATTACTCTTGTGCTGCTACTTATTTCCCTCTGTACTGTTGTGTTAGGTGGATAAAAAAAGGAACATCTTATCTTAAACACTTAGTTAGGATAGGTTAAGGAAAAGATCACACTTTCAGTTAAAATAAATACATTCTGTCTCGTAATTTACGTAATGTAAGGTTTCTGGAGTGCAGTGATTACCCACCCAACCACCCTGAACCAAACCCCAGCTTTGACTTTTCTCACTCTTTAAACTACTGCATTAGATGGACGCTTGAAGAAGTGACGCTAGAGGGCTACAGTTTCAAACTTAGCTGAGTGATTTTGCCAAATTATATAGGTATTTTATATATATATATATATATATATGTATCACTTAGGAAATCACTTGACAGGGCCCACCTTCAGCACATAACTTGATGACATTTATATTGAATTAAAAGTTTTTTTCAATTCAAGCTAAAGTCACATCTACTGTCACCCGGTCCTGTGACTGGTCTTTGTGTTCCTACATCAAACAAACCACATCAGAATTGGCTTGTCTTGTTGAGCTTCTTTGGTCTGCAACAGTGTTTTCACACCAGCCTCAACAAACCGAACAAAGCACCCTGAGGCAACTTACCCACGCAGGAGTCTCTGTGTTCTTCAAATCCGGCCGAGCACACACACCTCCCGATGGGCACCAGCCACTCCCCCTCAGCGCTGCAGTACATCTTGGGCGTGTCCCTCTCCTCTGCGTGATCCACACACTGACCCCTGACCTCCACCAGAGAGGATGAGTCTGCACCCGTCACGACATCGGTGAACACTGCCAGGTTACGGTTCACACCCACGCAGCGTTTGTAGTACACCCGCACAGAAGTGAGGGCGATGCAGGCGCCGATGTCCTGGAAGGCCAGGTAGAAGCCTCGTCTGCTCAGGGGGCCCACACCTCGTATCTGCATTGGAGTAGAGGTGATGAGTGTGACATTTAAATGTCAGACACAAAGGATCTGTTTTTGACAACAAATATAAAAAATGATGTATCATTTATATGAGTGTGTGTTTGTCTGTGTGTTCATGTCTCTCCTTGTGTGTTGCCACAAAGTCAGTTGTAGAAACACAGTCATGCTGCAAACTCTCATCAATTTAGTTTGTTGCATTTGTTTGGTACACCATACATGTGTATCTTGACTACAGACTGCATCTGCATGGAGGTGGGTGTAGTGGCACAGCTGCGCCTCTCTATGCCGTTTAAACAATGCAGTGTAATTTGGTGCTTGGAATTGGCAGTTTCACCCAGATGAATGATAATGGTGCAAAAACGCAGTGAGACGCTGGCTCAAATATATTTTTTACAAATGGACTTGCAATGTCATATTTCACATATTTATCAAACTTCCCCATTTTACAAGATCAACTGCAGGCAGCTAAGAGCCAGCAGTTTGGAGTTTGGAAGGTTCTCTGACTGTTTTGCACACTAAAAGCTCAAACAGTGGCTCCCACAGTGCTTCCGTAACAAAACAGGGCGAACAGTGTGAACACAGGCTTAATTTAATCTCTGGACTGGTGTTTGGTGTTTTGTTTTGGCAACAGTCATTAATCAACTGCTTCCCTCCCAACACAGAAACACTGATGTTTTTACATTTTTATGTGCTCGCTTTTCATAACAAACAACATCAACATATCATATCACAGCTGACTATCTTGTTAACACACCGGAGCAGATTCAAAAGATTTTTGGTTTTCAGAAGTTTATTGGGGAAGAAAAATAAAAACAGCTTTTCTTGCAAAGTTATTGCTGGTTTAGGAACCAGTCTACTTGTTTCCAATCGACTTTTTAACAACTACTTATAATGGTTTATGTCTTTTGACATGATAATGTATGATGCTGTATGCCACCTGCCTTTTTCTTTCTTGCATTTTGGATTTTTGACATTTGGACCTAATGTGCATAAAGGATATTTGGAGGAAGGCCTCGAGTTCTCGCGATTTCAACAATACTCAGTTGCCTCTTTTCTTTTGCCATCAGGCACTCTGTCTCCGGCCCTGCTCCAGACCGCCTCGACTCACCTGGTTTCTTTTGCACTTTTTCTTGGACTTTTAAAAAAAATATCATGTCTGGGAGCTTTTTAATTACGATAACTGATTAATACTATTGTTGTGTTAATATTATACACTCATCATAGAGGATTCTGGTGCAATGGATTAAAATGGCCACATAATTGAATTTTTTGATATGTTGACTGAGCCTTAAAGCAGCTACATGCAATGTACATGATACTGTACCACCATAGCTGTATTCTAATTGTTCATTTGTAATTTGTAGGGAAAGCTGTAAACTTCAGTTTGTGTTCAGCCTGACAGAAGGCCTGTCCTGTTTTTAGATCTTCATATCTTCTTCATAGGAAGGGTTTTGTATCCTGAATGTGAAAGAAAAGGATATTCTGATGCAGAAAATCACAGATCTAGAATGTTTCTGCTTTTACAGAAGCAATCTGTCCAAACAACATTGCTGCAGCTCAATTAGTGGCTTTGTTTTTAAACTGGTTTGATGGATTTAATAGATTTTTCCCTGTCAAAATGACTCTCCGCGCTCCCAGTACGTAAACACTGTGCTAATTAGACTGCTAATTATGAGCTTAACAGATCTTTCTGGGCTATTATGAGGATATTTTTGTTGCTATTTCATGTGGATGCCAGGACACAAACATATGTTGTGTCATGTTGTGAATTAACAGATGTCACTGAAGTGTCCTCAGGCACTTTCCTTCTTTGTGTTTGTACGTGCGAACGTTTGTCAGTTACTGTTACATGTTGTATGAGGTTTCAATTATTCTGATGTGATTTTTTCTCTGGAAAATCATACTTGTATTATAATTCATTGTGCCGTAATGACACAGTTGTGGTGATATTGGTGAAAGGAAAGTAATATCACTGCGAATATCCAATCAGACGTGGCATGATCAGATCATTCTGGGATCATCTATTCTTATTTTAACTGTGGGGATTGCCATCTATTTGCAGGGCCCTGAGGAAAAAGATTGAAATGAGAGAAGATTAAAAAAATAAATAAATACATGCAAGTGAATGTCATCCTTTAAGATTTATGAAATAAAAATGTTACATTTTGAAATGGATAGAGTTGGTACTATGCTACATGCTAATATTTTGAAATTAAATTAAATACAAAATAGCTATTAAAATTCAACATCATTGCATTTGAACATGTACTGTGGGCTTCCATCAGAAAAGCCAAACTGCTATGTGATAGGAACATGCTATTTGTGCATCTGCAGCTGAAATCTTTGATTGACTGATTGATCGATTAATTGATTGATTGATTGATTGATTGATTGATTGATTGATTGATTGATTGATTGATTGATTGATTGATTGATTGGGTTCGGTGCAATACAGAAATAAAAGCTCTAAGTAACAATGCAACATGACATCAGCAACAAATGTGTGCACACACGTTGCGCTGCATATGTAGAGCCTGGACAAACTGGTAAATCTACAGTACACATCCTTTCACGTCCAGCTTAACAACTGAACATTACATAACATTTACTCCCTGAGGTGTGGGTGTCTTTTCTGAATGCTAAATGAGTTCGACAGAGTTTTAAGAATAGGTCCAGCTTAACATAATGTAAACAACAATTCATTACAAATTACATTACAAATTTCTTGATGTGTGTGTGTATGTATGTACATTACTCATGACTTACGAGACATAACTCTGTTTACACACTCACATTGTAGGGAGCTGCCCTCCCTATGGTAACAAAATCCCCACGGTGAAAATCTTTACATTGTAGGGTGAGAACTTAGTGTGTGTGTGTGTGTGTGTGTGTGTGTGTGTGTGTGTGTGTGTGTGTGTGTTTGTGTGTGAGTGAAAGAGACTCACTACTTAAAGAAAATAATTAAATACTTAAAGAAATCACATTTAAGCATGAGGTTGGTAATATTCTATGTTTTCTTACTGTGAAAACAATGAATGTATCCTTATTATATCCTTCAAAGTATTGTGTCTCTCACCACTCACCAGTGTATCACCCTAAACTCTGCTATTACCTCATGTTTGATTAATGTTTGCTAAAAACTACACTGCCAACCTGTTTTAGGGAATTTTCAAAAATGAAGCCTTTTTAGCTGCTTTTAAAGATTTATGCATCAGTGGGAACCAGCGGGCTTAGAGTTGAGAGCTACTGAGCATGTAGGAAAATCAGAGAGCATCGAGAGTTGGACTAACACATTGCGTTTGGTCTTTCCTGGGATTGGTTGTCAGTGAAAAACGAGAAAGAGAAATGCCAGACAAATCTTTTAAAAACAAGCTTCACAGTTTTACTGAACATCAGCTGTAACAGTACATTCTGCGTGCTATTATTGTCTTATCAACTTAGAGGTAACATATAGCATGTGTACCAATTCAAAACTCATTAGGTAAAACATAATATTCTTATACTTAGACTAAATGTTTCTCGGTCAAACTTATACATCAAGCATCATCTGAATGTTCACCTTTGGCACTGCTGTAGGAACAGGCAAAGCCACGGTAAAATCAAAGCTACAAAACAAATTTAAAGACTGTGTACAATGAATTATACCATGTCTTTCATATTGTCGTCTTTGTAACAATGTAAGGTATCAATAACAGAGTGGTTCCACTCTCCAGTATCAAATTAGAAGCTGTTATCAATATCAAAGTATTTCCCATGATACTGAACAGCCTAAGTGATGAGACTGGAAGAAAGGTTCTGTGGCTCGGGAGGTTTCCAACTTGTTTTGAATTTGTGTGGAGGTGTACGTGCTCAGAATTGGAATAAACCTCCAACCCAGAGTGAGATGTTACTTCAAAGAACCTGGACTGACATTTGCCTGTTATATCAGTCAGTATTCATACTGTTGTTTAGTGTTGTTGCTCATACCTCAGTGTTGAGCTTAAGCCTGCGGACTCCCAGGTCCACCCCGGTAAAGCTCTCATCAGCAGCGATGGTGTCAATCTTAATGAACTGGTTCTCCCGTATGGCCGAGCCTACTGCTCTGTCAGACTCATAGTAGTACAGGTTGAAGGTTTCCTGCAGAACAAACAAGTATGAGTACTGCATCAAAAAACCCTTGTGTAAATGCAAGCGACAGACAATAAGGACAGACTGCTGGTGTGACACATTCTTGTCAAATGTTGAAAATGTGTAAATCCATCTGACTCTTCAAGAATCATATTGTATACTCCATATTCCACCAATGCAAGTCATCCATGTGCTTGTTTTAGTTTATAGATAGTTGTTAGTTGTTACTTGCTAAAAAACCATAATAAACAAAATGGAAATGTTGAAACTAACAAGCTAAGGTGATTTTTCTTCTGATTTATTATCGTACCAAATATCTTCCGTCAAAACCAAAAGAACAAAGGTGTTATAAATTGCATTTGGTTTTGATCCTGATATTAGCACTGGAAATTACAAAGGTTTATGGGGTGTATTTTGATTTCACCTGCATTTAACAACTAATAAGCATCATACAGTATTTAACTTGGTGAGCATTGTATTTAGAGACTGTGAATAAGAAAAAAATAGAGACTAAGCTAACAGAGCTAAAAGTGTCTTATATTTAGCCGTGACTGTTTCCTTTATCTTAAAGTAAGGCAAACACATTGTTGTGCAGAGACTAACCTTAAAAGAGTAGCATTCCTCACCCATAACATAGACAGAGAAATCATTTGCATGTTTCTTTTTTGCACCACCCTCACCTTTATTCCCCACAATGCAACTTGATTGCCTGCTGTTAAGTCAGATATTCTGGAGATATTGTTTTTGTATTATTAATTTTCAAACCATAAAGATTTTATGTTAGTGAAACTTTTGATGAGTAAGGAAAAGTGGTTTTCACGTCATACCTGTGAGATATCTCTGGACCAGCAGCTGAAACACTAATGTAAATGGATAGTGTGCCGCACAACAAGGAAGCAAAGCCGGATGCAATGTACAATTTTCACTCAAGTGAATGGCCCCTGTTTTGGAGTCTAATTTTACATCAATGGCTTAATGCTAGTAGCAGCTATGGAGTTCTGGTAAACTCTGGTAGACTCCACACTCCCAGATTGTTTTCATTTTCAAATGTGTAGTCTTAAAAACCTATCAAATCATAACTAATTAGAAGCTTAACACTCACTGACTATTCAGCTTCAGCAGTACTGCGTCAAAAGTCTTTATATGACTATTTTTCAGATATGCAGTAGAACTTTACAAGACCTGGAACTCCCAATTTGTGTGTGTAAAATCAGTGGAGATTTCCCTTTAACTTTACACCGACATTGTCCGTCTATTCTGTCAGAAACTGAATTTTTGTTCAGCTTTTTTAAAAACTGTTTTGTCGAGGTCACTTTCATATCCATCTTCCCCAAAATGTGTGCCTGCTCTGTGTTTGGTCATTAAAATCAACTCAAAACCCAGCTTCAAAGCATCCACAGGTTCTCATTTTCTCAATTTTTGGACGGTTGTAATTATTTATGCCCGCTATTCTACTGCTTAAGTGTTAGCATGCACACCACAGTGCAATGACACACGTTATTTGACAACATTACTCTTTTCACATGTTCGATCATGTGAGTCTGTCAAACTCACAAACAGTATAGTTTCTTAATCACATGTGAGTCTTTGAGCTTTTTTTAAAGATCCCATATTATACTGTTTTTCATCAATTTCACACAGCTGTCAGAGGTCCAACAGCTCTGTATTTGATACGCATTTCCCAAAACTCATCCGTGGTCCTGAATTTCACCTGTTTAAAAGTCGCTCTACTGAGAGCAGGCTGTTTCTGTGCCTGCACCTTTAAATGCTAATGAGCTCCGTCTGTCAACACCTACTTGGAGAGCCTTGCCTGCTTGCACTAGCGCTAGCATGCGCTAATGTTTACGGTGGATGTATCGCTATGGTTCTCGGAGATTTTTTAGTTCAACCGAACCAGTTTGACCCAGAATCGGATCCAGAAGTAAAGGTTCCTAAAGAAGTACAGACTATGCGGCTGCAGCAGGACGTTTCAGAATGGTTAGTGTGTCTGAATAATGTTAGCTTGTTCTATGTGTTGTAACAGTTACTGCTATGTAGCTAATAGCTAACAGCTAGCAAAAGCTGTGTCTGTCTCCAACACAGTCTCCAAACTCTTGGACACTATTCGCATCTGTCTCCAGTCTGCACATGTTTCCAGACTTTACTGTGACAACCAAGCTCCATCGTAATATTATTAACATTAAACTCGCTTCAAACGCCATTGCACAGCGGACCGAAGCCGAGCTAACTAGTTAGCCAATTTCCAGCTGACTTCACCATACTTGTAGGCAGTAGGTGATTTGTTCATTTTTAATGGATGGTCCAATTGGAACACCATCCTGCCCCGACACACCTATGTACACCTCCCAAAGGACATTGTTGCAGGACGTCTTAACCATAACTGTGACATTTCTAATTCTACAATTCCATTTTATTCACTTATCTTCCTTCTCTACCTACTACAAGTCTTTTAAAACTGTATTAAAGTAATGAGTAAATAAATAGTGGACTGAGTTTATTCAGGCAGGGTTTTCTCATGTTTCTCACAATACACTACAAGCAGGGTTATTTCAAGTTATTTTAAGTTACATGACCCCTTGGAAATTTTTAGCGTCTAAATTCCTTGAAGGACACACATTGAACATTGTGCAAAATAGCAGAGCCCAACCGACTTATCGGTATTTGCCTTTATCAATTTATTGGGTGATTTATAAGGTTTTACAACCTTATATTTAAAAAGTATAATGCAGAAAAACATGCTTGGGGTAATTCAAAATAGGTGTAATGACATAGTTTGGCCAGCAGAGTGCGTTTCAATGGGGGATAAAACAGCTGGTGTCAGGAAATGTAACAGCTGCCAATGATTAAACTATAAACTAGCACAAAAATGACAATTGGCAACATAACATAAGCCACCATGTTCTGAAATGACACACTTAGAAATGCTAACAAAAAGTAACATTTTGGTTTTAAAACATGAATAGCAAACTTTTGTTGATCTGGTCATTTTTTCGTTTTTATACAATCAGGAGTCTGTATAGGGTATTTTATTTTGAAAATTGACCGGATGCTCTATGCATTTCCTGTATCTCTGACTTCCTGCCGGTGCGATCTGCGCTGTGCAGCTTTTTGCGGCTTTCGTCAAAAATAAACCGGGCAGCAAAGCAGCCGTGCTTGGCTTGACTTGCTGTGCACCGGAGCTGATCGCGACCGCTTGGGATTTGTCACACACTATCTCCTACTAGGGGATGGAGACTGATGGCAGGTTAACAATGGGGATGCTTTTTGGTAATTTTGCTAACAAGGGGGACGGCATCCCCCCTCATCCCCCCTCAAATCGCCTACTGCTTGTAGGCAACTGTAAATACTATCAAAACATGGCGACATTTACCTGTGGCTTGGGTTCAGTTGCTGGGTCCGGTATGGTTAGGACTGATCCTTTTACGAGGGTCAGTGTCCAGGCAAAGCCAGCTTTGTGCTGACCCTCATTACTGAAGCAGTCCAATGTGAAGTGGTTAGCACACAAGCTAGCACGAACCGCAGCCGGCACGTTGTCGTTAAAAATGAAACGCAACCACTGTTGTTCTGTAGCTGGGACAGAGTATAGGCACGTATGTTGATTTTTACAACCAACAACAGAGTAATTTGCCTGTCTAGCTCTGAGCGACGACATTGCGAAAGACTGCTATCTTACCGCTGGAAACACTGAACTTCACCGCGGATATCTCCTATCACCGCGCAGAGTTACGTTTGTTACGTAACGAAAGGAGCTGAATCTGAACAGCCTGTAGGAGCGCCGTTGTACCAGTGGGTGGGCTGCAGAGACCATACAGGAATCGCTTGTTTTCCTCATTCTGGGAGTTGGTAGGCTCAGGAAGGACCAGCTTATATATGTAGAGACCAAAACGTGTTTTTCATAATATGAGACCTTTAAATTTAAACAGATGTCATCTCAGATTGTAATTTTTACATGCTAACTGTGTAGTAAACACAATAGGAGTTACATGATGTGCTTTTTAGAGCTCTCTACCTTGCAGGTTCCCAATACTCCAGGCATGCTGTTACAGTCTCTCAGGGTGAACTTGACCTCAATGTAGATCCTCCTCGCTCCCTCTCGAGGGATCCAGACTGTCCTCAGCCAGTTGTTCTGGCTAGGGCTCATCACGTTACAGACCTGGTTCAGAGAAAGTGTTATATGAGCAACTCCAGCAGCAATATACATCATCAATGAAAACAAAGATTACAGTCTTAAAAGGTGCTATGTTCTCCTCAAATACTTATTAACTTTTGGGTTGTTCTTTTTCAAGAATTCATCCCCCCTCCCCCAAGAGGTGCTCTATTTGTTTAGAAGAGCAGAGCAGTTGGTTGTAGCTCCTCCCAACAGCTAATATGTATTCATATGAGGAAGCCTGCTGACATGAAGATGAACCTGCTCTCAGAATGGTCGACTGGTCTTGCAAATTGTGAACTGATCTGGTTTGTGTAGTAAAGCAATTTAACGTGTATCTAAGTGTGACCCAGCTTTATTTTGAAAGACTAACCGGAACTGGGACCGGAAATAACAGTTTTAGTATATAATAATTATTTTCTTTTACATCATAATTACTAATTCATTTATCAATTGACCTTTTGATGTGCAAGCTCTGCAAACACAAGGCCAAAATGACCCGCATTCATTTCTTATGTTAAGTTCATGCATAACCATGTAGTAGTCATTAAATTTCTTGTTTTTTAACATTATTTTAATTTTGCCTTTCCTACCTCATGAACAAAAACTGTTCTTGTATTGTTATTGTTAAGTGTCCCATGACTCAGTACTCGGATCACAACTTCGGCCTTCATTTTCAATCAATCAATGTTCAATCAATGAACATTTAAGAACCTGCTTAAAAATGTCTAAATACATGCCGAAATTGTTGCAGATCATATTTTATGGCTATCGACTACTCTATTAAAATACTAATCAGTTCAGCTGTATAACAGACAATATACAGTAATTTAACAGAGAACTTTAAATTTAGAATTTTCAGAGATTTTATTTTTGTGCCTGATCAAAATTGCTTGGTCCAGTGACTTGGACTCATGTCCTCAATATATCTAAAATGCTTCTTATGGACTAC
Source organism: Diplodus puntazzo (assembly GCA_963678695.2). Taxonomy (NCBI): domain Eukaryota; kingdom Metazoa; phylum Chordata; class Actinopteri; order Spariformes; family Sparidae; genus Diplodus; species Diplodus puntazzo. Next base: position 31,669,016 of record OZ023157.1, on the reverse strand, counting down.
AGCGTGCAATATAATAAATTGGATGGCTAAGGGAAAAGCAAAAAATCAGTGTGTGCACACCAGTGCTGAAACCAAGGAAGTGTGATAGGATTTCTAGCCAAATGCACTTCCTGCAAACTGCAAACACCAGGCATTTTTAGCATGTGTGTTCCTGTGAGTATGTGTGTTCATGTGAGCTGAAGAATATCCCATGAACCGAAAGCAAACCACTATCTCAAAGCCACAAACTGAAGTGCAACCTTGAAAACAAGGAAAATAAAATCACGTTGTCTCTTCTTTTGTAAACCAGCAGGAATTGTTGTATAATCTTTATTTTATTATTCAATCAAAGTTATTTTACCATATAGTCAAACAACCATACAGTGAGAAAATAAGTGGTAATAAATCATCCGTGGTTTGTGGGTTAAACTCAAGCTTAATTTATGTTGAGAAAAAAACCCAGTTTCCATGAGATCAAAGTGAAATATTCCACTGAAGTCCTTATAATAATTAATTCTAATAACACATTCAGCCCCACTGCAGAGAGAACATTACACACCTGGTACGTGTGGATAGGACTGAAGTATTCGTCCATCTCATTAATGGCGTCCCACTGTGCAGAGAGAGAGAGAGAAAGAGCGGGAGGGAAAACATTCTTGGGTCAGTCACATGTACACGTCTGCACGTTTTTTAGATTCATATGCAGCAAGTCCTTCAGTTGCCGTCTATATTTCCCACATGAGCGCCTGTGCCGATGTGTTATTAGCTTTGACTTCAAATGAAACGTGTGACAACTCCTGTCACACAGGTGGCAGTCATGCTATTGTAGCAAGTGTATGATGTGCTCTATTTGAATCTCTCAGAACACAAACAATATAGTTGAAATTTCCAGATGATTTGCAGTGAATTCAAACTTCACTATCTATGTAACTGAGTAGGAGCAAAGCACACAAAACAGACTTTTGCGTGAGGTTAAAAATCCACCTTCTTATCACGTTAAAATGGGGTTTGATGCTGGTTTGAAATATGCAGATTGTCCACGCTGGTGCTCTGGCGAGCAATTGCACGTGCAATCATGTGTTGTACATTTCAGCATCTTGGAATTCAATTAATGTAATTCCAAAAGGACACATTTTCCTTTAATGAGAAGCCCCTCATATGTGATTAGATTTACATTGTTTACTGAAAGCCGCCAGCGTCCAATAATTGAATTGGGAGGAAGAACATTAACATTAAATGTGTTGCTATTTCTAGACGTGTTAACACGTTAATGTATACCTACTAGTATACATCCAGCATCAAGAGGAAACTAAGTCACAGCAAGGAGTGTGCTCTGTGTAGAGAGATATGAGATGTACCCAATAGGCTCTGTCTACAGAAGGGGAAGAATGATATAAGAAAATATTCAGAATTCACGCCCAGGAAGATTACATTCAACATTCTCATTTGTTAGAACGCATCAGTGTGTATGTACACAGACACACTGTTGCCTGTAGGATGAGATGATTGAAAGTAATCTTCCTTCCATGTGCAGATCTCAGCGCCACTCACCACACCAGTCTATATTTCCTCAAGTGTTCAAACAGGAGAAGCGTAAACAAGGTATTTACATATGCATGCATTTGCATTTCATTTAGCAAAGACACATTCTAAACTGTGTAGTGAGTTGTCACTTCAACTGTCAGGTCCCAGATAAACACTCAAATCAGTCAGTCAGACATTCTTTAGATAGATTTAAGTCCTAATCAGTAAAGTAATGAATTGGGTATATCCATCCATACCAATCATCTTAATGCTCTTTGTTTTGGGACAATGTCTGTAAAGTTCAATGTTCAAAGCCTTTTTAGTATAACTCAAGCTACAGGGTGTTCCTACAGACCTTTTTTGTGTCTTTTTCACCTGTGTTTGCTCAGAGACGAGTGTTTGACATTGTTAAGTAATGCTAGCTGAGTAGCTGTCGATGTCATTCGTTGCAACGCTTTAGCCCAGACTGAAACATCTCATCATCTATCGGATGGACTGCCACGAACCCACGTAGCTGACCTGAGTCCTTACTACCATTCCAGTTTGATTCCCGCCTGGGCTCTTTGCTGTATGTCACCCCATCACTCTCTGCTGCCACCAAAATCTGTCTCTCTCTGGCTCTCTACCAGCTATCACTATCAATGAAGAAGAAAGTAAAAAAAAATAATCAATTTGAACATGCTGGGTCTCCAGAGGATGTATCCTCCTGACTTTGGTGCCCCCTAGCTTTTCTTCAAGGTTATAGTTTGTAGTTTTGAGTAAAAAGCCATAAAATTTGGTTCAGAAATGTATGATCCCCCTCAGAACAATTATTCCTTATTTACCTAATGTTTTTATCTAGTGCCATCATCAGTTCAATTTTATCAATTGTGGAATACTTTGTGTTTATATCCAAATACCTGCAAACACAGATGTCATCATATACTCGTCATAATGGACAGCAATGGCATTAAAACAACCAGTTTTACCAGGTCTAATTTTCCTTTAAAGGAAAAGTTCGCCCCATGCCAATAGAAAGTCTGGTCATGTTTCGTAATCCACAAAACATTTCTGGAGAAAGATTCACTGTAAAAATAGCATTGGAGCATTCCTCTAAATAACTGAATTGGATGAAGAATTGTGCTAAAATGTATAAGAAAAATATGAAAATCGAAAGCAGAGAGATCCAATGAGGATGTCTCGGCTTCTGGAGAGTTGGATTATGCCGGAGGAGATGTATGGAGCAAAAGTATGGGAGTGGTTTTATTTAGGTTTTAAAACAAGTCCCCATCTTCTTCAGTATTAAGAATAATGCTCCAACGTTGTTTTGCTGTGAAGCTCCAGAAATCTTTTTGTGGACTAGGAAACTTCACTTTTCTTTGGCATGGGGATAGACTGAATATGAACTTACCCTTGAAGCACACATTGCAGTCCAACATGATAAAAAGTTGCATGCTTTACTTATCAACAGCTTACTGCCGCACCGAGACACTTTATATCTTCTTCTTATGGTTCTCATTGTCAGCGCAAATCCAGTTGCACAGATACATAGTACATTAAAAAGTAACTCACCACAGCTCAGTCATGGAGGAAATACGTATGTTTTGTCAACTGGTTTATTCATGGTAACACAGAGACTCAATTGGAGGGTGTCAAAAGTTCATGCAAACAGCTTAACCCAAACTGCAGGGGCTCAAAGGGATTTTGAGAGCAGCTTTGGTGGAACAGCATATGTTCATGTCACATGGATCAAGTGGAGGCCATTTACTAACAATAATAATAAACAATAGGATAGCAGTTAACAAACGAAACAAAGATTTATTCGCGTTTAGCAGAGTGACATCATTTGTGATGATTTCACGGTTGGAATTTTCATGCAGGTCCACTGGTGCAAGACACTGAACACAGATACGGCTGCACAATGACCAGCAGCAGGAGACTGGCTGGACTGGTTGAGTGTAACTGTGTAAACAGGGCTGAACTTTCCTGGGGGCCCTCCTGAACCTCTTTTTTTTCATAACTTGCCAATGTTCAACTCTGAGCAGGATACTGGACTCCAGAAAAACAGGTATTCATTCAAAATCCCAGAGGAATTGCAGTTTAAGCACCCATAATTTGTCTTGAAATAGAGCATGTGAGCATGCAACATTTGAAATTGTGCAGGGATTTAATTGGACAGCTCAAAAGTGGGCATGATTTATCAGAATGACTTGGAACTGCAGAGGAATGCAGGCCCTCACCTACACTACCCTCATTCATGTTAGTCAAAAATATGTTTTTCTTTTTGTTTTGTTGTTTGTTTGTTTGTTTTAGATCCGATTGACTTGACTTAGATTAAATTTACTGTAGTGATGGAGACCACAATGAGTCTGGGAACAATGTATACCATGTACTGTCCTTTGCAGCTTTGGAGGAGCTTTCTTAAACACACTATGTCATTTCTTAACCCCCCCCAAAAAAGGAATAAAAAGACATTTTGCATGTGTGTGGGGTGGAGCCCAAAGCCACTGCCTGTGGTGAAATGAGTCATGTGCAGAGCCGGACCCTCTGGAGGAATGAGCATCCATGTCAAATCAGGGAGAGCTCAGGCATTTTAGCTTTTGGGATCAAAAAAGTGGATTTATCTTCCCATCAGTTTATCAACGTGACTGCTGCAGTGATCTGTGGAGTTGAGCTTCATTGAAGTGAGCACAACAATAATTGACCATCATTGCTTTTGTTCAAGCTACGATTAGTCTTGTCAGGAGCCTTTCTTCCTTGCTCTCTGACTCGCGTCCTGAAGTAGGGACAGGCAACCAAATGAAACACAACATTACCTTAAATAATAACGGGTTTCTCTGGGCTTTAAACATTGTTGTAAACTTTTGGGATATTGTAAGTCTTATTGATTGGATGGCTGTCTTTTTTTATGGTTGTGTGTATTATATGTCGTTTTATTGTGTACGTATTATGTGTAATGTGAACTATGGGATACATAGAATTTCCCCTGCGGGGATGAATAAAGTATCTATCCATCTATCTATCTATCTATCTATCTATCTATCTATCTATCTATCTATCTATCTATCTATCTATCTATCTATCTATCTATCTATCTATCTAAACTGCCTCTCCCCTCCCCCTCCATCCAGCCTGCAAACTCTGGTCAAAAATGTCATGTGAAAAATGTTATAATAATATAAGATTGTGTTTTAGCCATTTTCTTGTCAGTCAGCTCTTCTAACTCTCTCCACACTAAAAGTTAACTGTAAATCCTGTTACTCGCCTCAGACGCCTCAGTTTGTAATTGCAATGTTCAGCGTTTAACTATTGATTGTTTGAAGCTGAGTAACGGTGGGCAGGTCAGTAATATAAATGGTGTAAACCACGACCACCATGTAACACCGGGAACACCGACTACCGTGGCAAGCCTACTGCAAGGTTTAAAAAGTTTAAGTTATTTATTAGGAAAAAGATTAGCACATGTGTTGCCAGTTGTCTGGCAAAAAGTAAAAGAGAGTCAGGATACCTCAGTCATAGCTTATTTGATTTGGGCCTTTATTTTTTTCTAATTTAACTCGTACAATTCCCAGAGTTTATGCAAGTGCATAAACTCTCTTTTTGACAGTAAAGAAAAAAGAACAGTACTCATTTCCTGGATTAAAAAATAACATTAGTGAAAAAGTAATACCTGGATGTTAACAGAACCTGTGACTCGCTCAGCACCAAACTATATGACTTCTTCCTGTGCAAGTCACCTAATCTCCCTGCTTCGGAGGAGCTGAGTGAGGATTATGGGTAAAGGTATGCCAGCTGCAAAATTGGTATCCAACAGATCCAAAACTGGTGAATCATAGTTACAACACCACATTTCAACTTTCAGCAATATGCTGCATTGATTATGTTGTCCAAGTGTAAGCATAGCCAATTTGTATGCAAGTATGAATGAAATCAGATTTATATGTTTAACCCCAGCGTTACCCATGATCCTCTCGGACTACAGATCCTTGTGCGAGTGGCAAAGTAATTGAAAGGGAAAGTGTAAACCCCAGGAAGCTCCGGGCCGCCCCCAGCTGAACTCAGCCCTGGATAAGATGGCGGGGCTTTGCATGGAAGCCCTGCAACTCTGCTCCTCAGCCCCGACTCCCCTTTGGGGAGGGGGAGCAAGGGGGGGAGCTCCCCCATCAAACACACACACACACTCTCGGTGCCACCAGCCAAAAACCACTGGGATAATTAAGATGTAGGAAGTCTCACCCATCTCACCCTTCCCTCCCTTCCTCATCCTCTCATCTTTATCAGCTAAATTGAAACCGTCCTTGAACTTGTGAAGACCTCAGCTAATTAGTGTGGTGTATAACCTCTCTATCTCCCTCATTATTCCCGTCCTGCCATCACTGCACTCTTAACCTCTCCCCCCCTTTTTTTTTCTTTTCCTGGGAAATCACAGATTTTTTCCCTCTTGTAATTTTCTCCAGGAGGGAAAAATCACAGCAGCTGAAGGCAGATTGTCATGAGGTTGGGAGCTGCAGGGTACGGCAAGCAGCGAGGGGGTTGAGATCGAACGAGATTGCTTGTTGTTTAGTCATGTAAATAATGGAAATCTTTTTCTCCTCGTCCTCAGCAGACAGCTAGGGAGAAGAAGAAGAAGGGGAGAAGTCAGAGAGATTCAGAGGGGCATGTTTATCTTCTGAGAGCGCGATAAGAGAGTTCTCTATCTTGGCGACAACAGAAACGCAGCGCTTCGCAGAGCGGCCCACTGACAATGCATTGTGGGCGTGTGAGGATATTCGTGTGTGTCAGACAAAGAGAGGGAGTAAAGTTCAACAGTGAGAGAGAGAACGAGAGGGAAGGAGAAATTAATTAGCTGTAAATTGCACATCTGTTTCCTGCCTGTCAACTCATCGGGAGGAATCAAACCTGGCAGAGAGCAAAACCGATTCCTCACACATATGTCAACGTGTACACACAGTGCAAATATGTCGGATATGCAAATACACTGCAGGTGACAAAGGCGTATGAAAACAAAATGTCTATCAACTCTACAAAGAGTAAATGTCTAAAATAATTTCCATTCAGGCAGAACTTGTTTCAGGTGGGGGTTACGGTACTGCTGCTCTTTAACTGCAGCTTTTACTTCAGAATATAATATGTAGGATTTCTGCCTTAAAATGTCTAAAATTGACTAGACCATTTTGTTGAGTTGTGTAATTACATTATCCCAAGTGTCTCCTACAATGTTCTATTCAGGTTAACAGTGCGTTTCATTTGGTCGCCTGTCAGTGGTAGGAGACAGTCAGAGAGCGAGGACGGAAGTCAGTGAGCAAGACTGAACATCACTTGAATATAAACTTTAAAACATTACCTCGCCTGTGTTCATTTCTGCCTGAGTCACGTAGATAGATTTTCATCAGCAATCGTGGTTGTTTAACAATGAAGACAGCAACTCCCATGTTCCCACGCTAATTACATCTTTTGTTTTGTTTTGAATGAGGGACCTCTTTTGGGAGAAATTAAATACTTTGCGTTTAAGGACATTGGATTTAAACACATGACACAGCTGCACTCCAACGTTTCTCACTTCATCCCCCAAGCATTTCCAGCTGTCTGGTCTTTAATTGGGTGCCTTTTTTTTTAGTTTCTTTATGTAAAGTCTTTCAGTGGCTCAATTATTAAAGCACCTGTTAGTAGTAGTAATAGTGAGTACATCATTGATTTTCCACTCCATTTGATGATTTACTCACAGGACTTTTAATCTCTGTAAATACAAGGTACCAGCAACATTCATAGTTTGAATAGTTTTATTCAACCTTAGTTTCCAGTTTCCTCATGATTTTCCAAAACACAGAAGTAGAAGAGATGAGTTGAAACCTGCAACTACTTGCAATGTTGTGGTCTGCAACATTCTGAAAACTGCCAATTTACACTAAAGGTGACATCTCTATTGCAATGATTTTCTGTACTTCCGTTCCGTCTGCTGGCTTTTCCGGCTTTTGTTCTGGTGGGATATAACCTGTAGCGTCTGAATGAACATAGTGATAGCGAGTGACTTGCTACAAGTTGCATTTCTAGCGTTGAGGAAACTGGAAAAATAAAAGGGTGCGAGTGGCGAGTGTGTGGCTGTGTGGTCGAGCAAGAGTGTGAGAGAGCAGGTAGCAGAGAGTGATGTGAATGCGAGCAGAGCAGCAGAAAAGCAGTTGTCAGTTTAGATGTAAATTACAATTTGATGGTTTTTGACAAGGAGGTTCCTCAGAAAAATTGATGCGATGATTTTCTCCTTCCTCCGTCTAAAACTGACATTTCGACCAAATGACAGTTTGTACTTGACTTGACCAAGTGACCTGACCACAAGGCGCTGATTGGCAAGCGACTAATAATTTGACAAGGCAGTCTTAAGTTGATCTGAGACGGGCCAGTTGACCCTGCAGCAACTTTATTCCTGCAAGGTTGTGAAAGCCTTGCAGTGTCGTTAACAATCAATAGTTGTAGAGTTATGTTTAAATTCAGCGTTCCTGACTAAACGTCATAGTGTGTATTGATATTTTGACAAATGTTTTAGATGCATTTCCATCTTCATAAAACAGTTGCAAAGCTGATTTTTCTGAAGATTGTAACTCTGCTGTCTTCATCCATGTTTGCTAACTTTTAGTTTTCTTCTTAAAGCTGTTATTTGTCAGAAAAAAAAATGTTTGAGTCTCATACACAACTCGTCAAATACTGATGCAACAGGGATTGTAGGTCGGGGCGGCTGCCATCCCAATGGATCAGGTTTTTGACGCTTTGGGAATGAGACTCAAATATCAACTTTTCTCACAAATACAAGAAGAAAACTAAAAGTATGCAAAAATGGATGAGGACAGCAGGGTAGCACCGCTTATGGTCATAGTCTGACACCGTACCCTGGACAACACAGTTTGGGAACAAAGTATATCCCATTATGTAGACCTCAAAAATCACATTGGTACAATTTCCATTTTATTTGATCAAAACATGTTATGACTGCCCTTTAGAGCTTTAGAATTGCTTTCTGGTATATATAGGATGAAGTTATTTGTCTGTGCCTCCAAAGCTGTTAAAAATCACTGCAGAAAAATACGATTACACGTACACTATACGACTCAGGTTTGGTTAAGTTCAGGCACATACAGTGAACTACTTGGTATGGTTGTGGGTTTGGGTTATGGTAAGGATGCATCATCGTCATGGTTACAATGACAAATAGTTTGTCAAGGTAAAGAAGCAGCACCCCTGCCAGAGGCAACCCTCCTGTAAATGCACAATTCTGTGCACAGCGGCTGCCTCAAAATCAATACATAATGTGTTGATGATAATTGCCTATTGGCTATGGATATTGGTTATATATAATGTGAAAACCCACAATGGTAATAATTTAGGTTTTAATTGTTCTAGTTTTTAATTCTATTTATATTCAAGCTTCTAATTTAGCTTCTAATGTTATCAGTGGAATAAAAGGTTATGATTTGGCTTTTGAAAATTTGTCACTGGTGCCATTATTCATGATGTAATGGTAATAAATGCTGGCTGGAGGGGACTCCTGGGAATTTCTGACTTGGGCAAACTCTAGAATAAGTTGGAATATGACATCACCAAATTACATGTAAAAGTAAGAATGATAAAGGTGTATATTGTCCCCGCCATCACGGCTGAAACAAAAGCTTTTCAAAGTCTGTTCAGGGTCTGTCAAGGTCAAGGCCCGTAGAGCCTTTATTCCACCTCGCAGATCTGTCTAAAATGCAGGACTGAGGGATCATTGTTGTTTCACCTCTGAACCTGCAGCAGATGAAATAGCAGGGCTGAATCAACATGTGTGCAAATCAATGAGCCAGCAAGCCAGCTGGATGGGACATGGGTCTGCCGGCTTTGATGACGTGTTATGTGTGCAACCCCACAACTGGGAGAATTAAAAAGCAAAAAAATCACTTCAAATTGGGGAGACAACAAGGTCCGGGAGACCAACTGCCACATAAAAAGTTAGATATTGCCATGTTATGCCACTGTGTAGAGAGCACTGCTCAATGTGCTCGTAAAACGACACACTAGACCTCAACACTGTATTTGTTACACATCAAGATTTTTTTTTTTTTTTTTTTGCTTGCAGAATGCCAGCATACAATCTACGATCATACACTGCCAGCAGGCGGTATCGCGCAAAAAGGGTTTAAATTTACAGAGGGTGAGGGAGATGTCAATCAAACAGTGACTGACACAGTCTTGAGAGAAGAGCTAATCAGGCACAATAAACGCAGCTGTGTAGGTGTAAGCTCTGTGTGGGGCCTTCTCTCGTCTCCATTACACACTGTACTGTAAGTCACTGTTGTTGAATAGTACACAGTGGTTGTAAACACAGGAGACAGACAGGAGTGAGTGATATAAGCTCAGTGTTCCAGGGAATACATCGGAGCCTGTGATGTTGTGACTCATCCGCACCTCAGTCCACTGATTCCCCCAGAATGCCTCGAGTGAACAGATATGACACTGATATCATCGCTTCGTTACATAATATACAAACAAAGGCAAACGCTGTTAATCCAGCCTGTTGATAGTTTCCACACATTTATTGCTATTTGTGTTTTCCTTCTGGGCTCAAGCAGTCAAACTGCTCAGCGTCTTCTGACTCTTTGTGGCAATTAATACACGTCTGATCCACGTTCCTCTGATTCCTCTGATTCTCCATGCTCCCTTTCTCTCTTTAATCTCCATCTCTTTTGTTTTATTCAGCCCATTTAATTTTTCCACTTAGACAAAGAAGTTGCCATCGGAGTAGGCCTAAAGATCAGAGACGCTGTTGTTCAGGAAAATGAAAGTGTTTTTTTTAAAAATGTTTTAATACAGCTGCCTCTGAAGCTTGCATCGAAATCTTGGGGTCTGCTCTCGTAAAAGACCGAAGCCCTGTAGCATGAAATCAATTTCAGTCAATTCGTAACATGTGATATGACAGAGAGTGGATGCCAGAAACGATGAAAGAGAGAATGAAAGATTGATTAACAATATAGAGAGAAGAATGGTTGAAAAATGAGATGATTATGTGCCGCTGGTGTGAGGGACAATAGAAAGGGAGTTGCCTGTTTAAAGTTTGTTGTTTCTGAGGACAGTGAAGGCAGCTGCGGGTACGCAGTACACACACACACACACACACACTCTTGCAGGGAGTCTGGTGTGCAGATATGAAACATTTTTCACATTCAACATTAACATCCTACACATGGTACATGTCTAAGTACTGCAATCCAAACAGTTGTTGCATTTAACAACTTTTTTAATGAAAAACAAAAAAAGAGGCAAAAATGACCCACAGTGGTTGTTCTCATTAGTGACCTTCATTGTCCTTACTATTCGTCTCATCCTACATATGCCTCATGCTGACATTAATAATTCCAGTCTGTTTCCACTGTTGAAAACACCAGAAAAATAAACCTGACCTATCACCGTTCAAATGAATCGTGCATACTTACACTTGATTGTAATTTTGACTGCATTTGTGAAAACAAATCAGAATTAAAACAGTGACAGAAGTGTAGCAAGATTGACAGGGCCGGGGTGAAGATTTTATGCTAATGTGGCAGCTGTTTTTAAATTATGTGCCGAAAATGTTTGAACGTTTCAGTCTTTGTTGTTTTCATATGAATGTTTAATATATGGGGTGGTTGGTGTGAGGCTCTGTGGAACTGGCTAATTGGCTCTTGGCTTAATAAAAAAAGACTAGTAGAAAATCAATCAGGTCTCTTAGGCTGCTATACAGTTTGAGACATTTTCAGTTTAGGGTGAAAAAGTTTTTGTGAAACTAACTTGTCAAAAATGATTGCAAAAATACAGCATGTAGCAAGTAAGAATAGTCTTGCTTCCTGTACATTTTTGGTATGCTAAAGAGTGCTTTAAAACCCTAAATGGTAGTAGCTGCACGATATGGAACTAAAAAGCTCCAGTCAAGTAGTTTATGTGCACCCGAGGGTAAAAAAGCCTCAGATGTAGTGAGTAAAGATGAATTATATTCCAAAGGTCTAGTAATCTAACTGATATCACTATTACCCACAAAACAAAGTCTAGTAACTCAAATCTCCCTGTTTTCAGCGACTTATAAGATGTAGTTTTGCAGGTAAACGCACTGATCACTTAGCCTCACGCTGGTCCTCCGGAGCTGATCTTCACTGTCAGAGTGTCTCTGGGCTTGTTAGGTTGAGCGGATAGGCCAGGCTGCCCTGCCACTGCTCCAACCTGACCTGTCTGCTGCACCTATTGAGCAAATAGACGCTGCAACTGCAACAGCCATGATGTATTTACCTGGGCAACTACGGCCCACAATCCACTGCCTGGGTACACTGCTGGCTGTCCTTTTTTAGACAACCAGCACATACCCACATACAAAATGGAGTGAATCTGAGTGTACTGGAGTAAGGTATGTAATAGCATGAATACTATCACAATGCTAAATGCAGGACTGTATTGTAATAAGTCATTTAAGGCTGTCATGGAAAACAACAGCATTCGTTATTTGAGGGTATTGGAGTGATGACTGTAATTTCTCAGGAGAAAATAAAGTATGGTGAGTTATTATAGACATCACAAAGTGGAGAGGATGGGACTGATGGAAGGCTCTTCCAACTGGCTGTCAGAGTTGTTGAACATGATAGTTCCCTAACTGTAACCTAGTTATTATTATTCAGTGTTGACCACGGTCCTCTGACTTAAACAAAGTGCTTATTTTAACTTAAACCAAGTTAATTTTGTGCCTAAACGTAACCAAACTTTTCATAGCGTTATGCATTCATTAAACAGATTCATATTTGTCAGTTTGCAACAGTTTCGGCAGGCGCAGACAAACGTCGTCCTGTGGATACTGACATCAGATCAAAAACACTTATTTGGAGGGCATGGACAAGTGATGTGTTTTGTCATTTAATTGGAGGACTTGTTGTTACATTCCTAACTAATTATGCAGCCTACCTGCTGAATCTTGTCGACAAAAACAACAGTGGAAAGCAAATTAATTAGATGTTGAAACCTGCAAGATTATACACTGAACAATAGAGCAGTGCAGACAAACACATAAGTGTTATGAGGCTCATATCCATCTATTATTTCAAATATCATAATTATAATTTCACTACCTGTTATGTGACGAAAAGTTTATTCTCGACCTTTGAAAAATACGTTTGTGACTAATTTCAGTGTAATCGTGGAGATGGATCTGTTGAAAGCGGTTGTCAGAAGAAAGTTGCTGGCCAAAAGCCCGGACAAATGTAGTAAATGGGCCTTGAATGCTGTGGTCAAGAATGAACTATGATGCTTAAGTTGAGCCAAAGAGGACGACAAGCTCTAAAAGTGCCACGGAGGAAGTCATTACGCCCAGTAGATCCATCTCCACGACAAGTGAGCAAACTATCACTCTGATGCAATAAGGATGTTTTGTCAGACTGCTAAAGGATTACCCATTTTGTATGAGAATTATTTAATTGCCCTGATTTTATACCTCTGCTTATAAAACCCTCGAATAATATTCATTCATGTTCACAAAAGATCAAAATATGAGTAAAATTTCTTCATGCCTTTCTGTATAGTCTAATAAAACCTTTCTGTTAACTGCAGAACCTGGCAGATTTAACAGATTATGGGATAATCCAACTACTTGTAATCCTTTACTACCACTCTGTCTCGCTGTCTCTTTCTCACACTAAAGCGTGCAGAGGCTGCAGCGACAAACATTACAGGTCAAGAGGTGTCAGGAGAAAGTCAAAGACCAAGACTGCTGTTTCATTTCAGCTGAATATGTGTGATGGAGGTTTCTTTAGAATTCATAGGCTGAGAGAGAATGACAGACATGCAGGGACACAAGGAGGATGATGAAGATAGAGTCAGCCAGCGGGGGTGTGTGATGTGCGTGTGTAACACTTGTGTGTGTGTGTGTGTGTGTGTGTGTGTGTGTGTGTGTGTGTGTGTGTGTGTGCGCGCAGGTGGCATTTTCAGGCTTAACGCTGGGCTCCATATGAAGTAACAGGTCTGCATATTAACTCAGTGAAAATATCAGGCTCTGCACAACACCTTTTCTCCTCTCATACTATCGGCCACACAACCAGAACAGACTTAATAACTTTGCTCCTATGTGTGTGTGTGTGTGTGTGTGTGTCTGTCTGTCTGTCTGTGGACTCTTTGACAGCGATAACCTTTCTGGAATAGGGGTGTTAATTGCACTGGTCTGGGATCAGTGGGGGAGATGGTGTAATTGCTATCTATTCTGAGATGCAATTTTTTACAGGACACTTTGCCTGTGTGTGCCTCTGTGCGCAATTATGCTCAAAAAGATGAAAACACCCTGACAAATTTATATCAGAAGAATATTTTTGTTGCCATTTAAATCAAATTTATTGTAAAAAAAAGTGTGTATGTGTGCGATAAAGGCTTTTCTGCCACATATCCACAGTGGCAGAGTTTGCAGAAGAAAGCATCAGTCTCTGTTCACCTCTCAGGGCTCGCTCTGCTCTACACATAATCTGCTCATTGAAGAAATTGTGTTGATGAAGATGAATGCGGTAAGACACTTTTCTCAGTTTCTTCTGACATTACTCTCATTACTTTACATTGTACTCGACTGTATTCTACTCTACACTGTCTTTCAGTTAATGTGTGAATGCCTAGATATGTAGAACAGCTACATGGGGACCTACTATAGCAGGTGCATTAGCCTACAGGTCTCAACAAGCTTCCAAGAAGATGCATTGGAGGGATGTGACTCCACACTTCAGTCTATTTCAGATCATTTCATTCTGACCAGATAATGCCTGCTGCACCTGTTAAAGCCAACAGCAGGACAGAGCAGTCTGTCAAACCCCATCAGGGCTGAAGTGGTCTGTCTGTCACTCAGACACCTGGGCAGTTTTCCCTCTGTGGACTGCAGCGCTGATCAGCAGATTCAAATGGATCGATGCCGGCTGAGGCCTTTCAAATCAAGTTGGGCAATCTGCACACTGAGACTACCATCTACCAACATGCCTGCATTCACACATACACACACAAACACACACACACTCATCTGCTGCGCTTACAGATGCTTCATCGGGCCCCTTCACGATCCAGCACTTGCAGCACATCTTTGCCTTAAGCTGGCATGTATATTAAGTGAGATAGTTCCAAAGAGCAGCTGAAGAGGTGTATCAGCACCACAATCAGCCAGCAGCAGCTGTGCTGTGTCGGCCATGCCACTGTCTCACGGGAGCTTGTACGGCCAATTACTCCGTAGCGGACGGTCATCGGGAGGGCAGCACAGGAAGTTGAGGAACTAGCTGAAGGTGTGTTAAACTAGATGAAGGTGTGTTAAACTAGCTGAAGTTGTGTTGTGGAAGTGTGGAATCACACCTGGAGGATGGTGCTGCTGAAAGCAGCAGAAATGCACCCCCACACACACACACACAATGTCAAAAAAATGTGTTGTATTGTTTCAGGACTTATTTCAATGTAACATCTTAATTTGGGTCAGCAATTGAGAATAGTAAATGTGAGGGGTTTTACTTACTTAGTTTAAAAGTAAAGTAAAGTGAAATGCAAAGTTATGTCAAAGACACTGTTCTGCTCGTATGGCAGTGCCTCAGTGTTTCATTGTTGCTTCATTGCGTTGTTATCAACTGTTGTATGACTTTTCTCTTTCAACCCCAAAACTTTAAATTGCATCCCGACTCCTTACAGAATCTGAATTAGATGGTTTCTTTTCCTGTGAAATGATAAGGAAAAACAATCAGTGTCGATGGTTAGTGTTCTGTCCAACCTTGCCGGGTAAGTAGAGAGATGTGAGTCCGTTCTGCAAGTAAACCTCGTAAGGCTATCTGCCATGCTGACAGGTAAATGGACGAACCCCCGACCAATGTCAGGACAGCGGAATCACTTGACATCTTCCGCAAAAAGACTCGAGACTCCTTTGTTCAGACTTCACCTCGACCCCGCATAGCATGACTCCCTTGGTGCTGAGCAGGTAGTGTACGGTGGGGTTCTAAGAGCTTTTCCTGAGCCGTGAGAGTGAGCAGCAAACCTGCAGGCCAGACAGCTAAACAGTGAGCTGAGAGTTGTTGCTTCAACGTTGCTTTGAAGCACTGTACAGCAGAGAAGCACTGCAGAGCAACCCTAACCCACAGAGAAATATCACTGCAGGGTTTATCACCACAAGCACAACACTTTACATACAAGTAGTCATGTGAATGAATGCTAATATTAGAATATTGCTTATACTGACTTTTAGGTTTCAACTAGCAACATGACTACTTTAACTTAATAGCAATCAATACTTAAAGTCAGGATGTTTAGCAGGGCAAGATTTGAGAAACAGATTAGATAAGATTTAACTGTATTCGCATTGTGCATAGTTCAAGTACAGAGACAACGAAATGCAGTTACCATTGAACCAGTATGGTAAAAAATGTAGAGTATGTACAGTAGAAATAGTGACGGTAAACCATGTTTATCAAGAAGACTTGAAAGAAACAAGCAGATAACCACTAATTCGCAAAACCTGGTGAGACACAGGGCTTCGAGATCCGTGTGCGCCGCCATCTTGGATCCGTTGAAACAGTGACCTTTTACATTCACTATGTCTGACCTGTAATGCTCAAAATTCAGGTGTGTTAAAGCAGTTTTTGGTTTTATCTCCACTTTGTTGATTAGTTTCCCCAAATGAAAACATTAACTGTATACATGGAAAGGTATGGGCGTAAAAAAAAATAATCTTTTAATCTTAGATGTAGTATGTCGGTTTGATTCTCCTCAATTTACTCTGTTTCAACAGCCTGGGTTAAAACTTTGTGATGAAATAACATTTATTTTTGTGCTTGGCAACACATATAACTAATGAATGGGCTAATTGGCCTACTAATAAAATGATCAAAGGGCTGGTGTATGAGAGTGTAACAGGGACGCATTCGGCCCACAGGCCACCAGTCGAATTGGTCTGCTTTAAATAACTCTCCTCAACAAACTTTGTTTCACTGTGCATTAGAAAAACAGCAACTGTGATAACCTCTTCGTTTCACAATGTTATGAAAGCAGCAGGCATGCTAGGTGAGCAGGTGTGAAGGTTAACAAGAGGTTATTTTGCTGATGTTTATGGAGGAAATATTTTAATGGAGCAGACATCTATATACATTTCTTGTCCCGCCAGTCATAATGCTATCTTGAATTTATGTGGTAACATAAAAACTGAAAGTTGAAAAGTTCAACAGGAAATGCTTGCTGGGTGAAATATTAAAATGTCGCAGTCTGGCTGTTCTGCACTCATAGACACCTTCATGAGTCCTGCAGGTCTGAGATTGGCCCACACAGCCATCAGATAAACTCATCTTTAAGAAGCAGCAGTGGAAGGCACTGTCAGATGCTACAGATAGTAATATGCAAAAAAAAAAAAAAAGTGTCTGTGAGTTGGTGTGTGTGTGTGACAGAGAGGAAGAGACAGTAACAGGGAGTTTGAGAAATAGTTAGTAATGGCAACAGACTGTAGGCTTTTGACACTTCAGCTCATCATTTGCTCATCCACATCATGGCTTCTGCGGCCCACGTTAATCATCACACACACACACACACACACACACACACACACACACACACACACACACATTGTACTGTCAGCTGTATCGATTGTGTGGTGGCCAGTGGATGAACCTGTCATGGCCAACATAGATCGGACTGGAGGATAATGAAGTCTTCCTGCCCTATCTGACAAGCTCTGAGAGAAAGTGGGAGAGAGTGCGTGTGTGTGTGTGTGTGTGTGCGTGTGAGGAAGAGAGAGAGGAGAAAGAGAGAGAAAAACAGTGAAAGATGCTCCTGGGACAGCCCACGGGCGTCCTAACCATTGCCTGAATAAATTGGATGGAAAGATGCCCCTTGAGTCGGAGACGTGATCTGTCATGATGTCATCCAAACGAGACTCGCGCAGAGGGAGAGGTCAGGGTGCTAATAAAGACCTAACCCACACACACGTACGCACACGCACATTCACACGCTGTCGACTCAACGGTAAGTGAAAGCTGACAGTCTTCTGCTATTTTCCTGGAAACATTTTAATCCAGCTGTAACATTACTAAAAAAAATCCACTTTACTTTTTTCTCCTTCTGTCTCTCTATTATTTTCCTTCCATCCCTCCATCTCTCAGGAGTACGAGTTCACAGCTGCCTCGGTGATGTCCCGGCCCCTTTCTGTCTCATGTAAGTTGTGTGTTGCGTAGATGTTATTTGGTGATTTGCTGCCTTTGTTTTTAAAGAATAAGATCGGGGTTATTCTATATTTTTCTTATTTTCAATAAATGATTAAAAAAAATAACTAAAACCAGCACTGTGTTGGTCTCTCTCTACTCTCTGCCATCGCTACCCTGCCTGTGGCTCTCAGCCTAAAGCCCATACATATATCTTTAGAAATGGGTCACACAATGTTTATTGTTTCATCTTGTTTACAACCTACACTTTATTGAATTTCAAATTTTCAACAAGACATCAAAGAAAAGCCGACAACACACTCCACAAACAACACCGACCGAGAGGAAGAACAACTACATAGACCACTAAAAGATACATAAAAACAAATAGACCATAGCAAAATAAACAGCATACAGTTTCATCTTTACCAAAGGCTGAATCATTTCCTGAAACAATTGGCCAGTTTTTAGGAAGTTGCTCAGAGTGAAATAGTTTATTCATTTAGGATTATTTTTAGCCATGGATTTATACAAATCTGGTATTTGAGTATTTAGAGCAGAAGAACACACAAGTTAGACCGTTGTTGAAGCGGGCCAGTTTTCACTGATTTTTTTGCTCTCGGGCATACTATGACTTTTTCTTACATAATTCTCACTAACTGCTAGTACTCTTCTCCGCCCTCTCCGCACCACGCCCGGGACACACAAATAGCCTCCTGCTTCCTTTCGTCGCTCATGTTAACCAATTAGGCTGTTTGGCTCGCAATCTGTAGCGATCGTTCTGGCATATGTTCTGTTTTCTCTTTGAGCGTTCTGGCAAAAAAAAAAAAAAACACACACACACACACACACACACTGATGATCTGTTAGAAATACCGTCACTGCTACATTTTCATTCCGCGGACATAAGCAGGCACACACAAACGCGCAGGCTGCAGGCAGCAGGAAAAAAAAAAAACAATCCCTGCAGATCAATACAGAAGTCTATGGTCCTTAACGTCACTGTTGCTGAAGAAACAACGTCTCACTTATCCAGAATACATAACAGGCTACACGTTATAAATTCATTAGTTTATTAAATAGGTCAGCTCTATGTGTCATTAGAAAGGCACAGAGGAGCAGAATTATGTTCTTCAGCTAGTATCTATATGTGTCTTTCAGCTGTTTGGTGAGGTTGCACACCGTGAGATTATTAGAGCTGGTGTTGCCACAATCAGCTGCACACAATCAGTTTGACGGGAGCCCTGACACTGCAATCTCAGTGATGCCAAAATACTCCATAGTCCTATTTGATGCTCAGGCAGAAGTCCAGGTCTGCTCCCAGGTTTCTGAATGTTAAAAGGCGATTTTTCCTCCCCGCTGTCAACAAGTGCTCACTCATGGTGGAATGTTTTGTTGTGATTTACAAACACAATTGATTTGACTTGGCATAGTCTGATGATGATGAATTCTCTGTGCTTTAGTCAATATGAGTGACACCTGTCATATTACATCAATGCAACCTCATACGACTGCTTGTATGGCAACCTATAAAGAGTTATGCACAACTTTTCAAACTTAATCCTCTGAATGTCGTGTAGCACAAGCGAAACAGCGAGTCAGGATGCAGCTGCAGCACCTAGGTCACACTCATATGAACACTAAATGAGAACAGCCTGATTACACATAAATAGCTGACCAATTTTTAATATGAATATATTTATTAGTGGAGCTTTAAATATACTATACAGTGTGCCTAAATGCAAAGGGGAAATCATCCATCAAAAAGTACAATAAAACAAATAATAGACTAAATAAAAGAATTAAAATATAAAGTTGTCTGAGCTGCAGAGGGGAAATGTCCCCTGTCCCTCTGTCTGAAAATGACTTTACATTCAGGAAACTACACGCTGACAATTTTAATCCATCTTCCTTCAGCACAGACCTGACACTCACTCTGCTTGTATTCCCCGTGGGCAGCCTCTCTATCTATTTCTCCTTCTCTTTCCCTCTCACCTTTGCCTCACTCCCTCGCTCACAGTGACATGTGTGTCCCCTCCTGAACAACATTTCAATGTAAAAATAACATTTTGGAACCTGCAGGTTAACCACAGAGCCAAGTTTAATGTACTTGTTATATAACAGTACATTTCACACGGTATTGCAGAATCCAAACTTCTCGGTCGCTTTGTGGAATAAACGCGGCGTGACCGCACATACACAAGTCCCTCTCAGCACCGAGTGATAACAGCTTTGTGTGACATAATCGCAGGGCTACAGAAATCTTTTCCCTCCGCTGCAGTTGTATTTTCTCCATCTAAGACCATCAAAAAGCTGCTGCTGCCCGGAGCAGAGGGCAGCTGAAAAAGTGATGCTGCTAGCATGGCACATTCATAACACTGTAAACTGTCAGGATGGCGAAAAATGACCTTATATGTGTGCTATATGTGTGAATGTGTGTGCGTTTGTGCAGGTGTGAAAGTTAAAACTGTCAAAACATCCATTTATCAAAGAGCCCATGAGGTCTCAGCAACGTTTTCTCTCTCTCTTTCTCAAACATACACAGGCACATAGACTGTCCGAGGCACCGTGTACATCACTCACATTAGGAACAGTGTCTGTGTGAAAGAAAAGGTTCAGAATTGTTTATTTAAACTAAACACTTATGCCATAAGAATGTTAAAAAACAAGTTATTGGTTATTGGTCAGTTTGGTTAATGTACGAAGTGAGATTTCTATGCCTTTTTTGACTATAATTTAATTTAATTTAAATAATATTTAAATAATTTCCCAGTCTGGGATCATTAAAGTATTTCTATCTATCTATCTATCTATCTATAAAGCATGTCCAGGTACTGTATGAGTATTATGAAAGTATAAAAACATTCCATCTACAGATGAATGCACAGAGCACAATAGAAGAAACTGCCTATGACTGAGCCACCAGGACTTGTGATGTCACAACTATAAAGTCACTGACCTCAGCAATGCTCCCAGCATGGACATGGTCACAAAACACAGACAGAGCTGCCGTGGAAACGTGGAGGGCGGTGCCTGCTCTGGGATGTGAGAGCTGGCCAATCAGTGCAGACTAGCCTTTTTATTTTTAGCACGATGGCCTTAAAGCGACAGGAGCGTTCAGACAGAGGGTGAACAGAGGAGCTGACAGTATGAGGAAAATAATGCATTTTAAAGTAAGTGACTCCAAGGATTACACTCTTGGTCCCAGCAACATACTCACATGTGACCACCAAAATGCATCATTCTGCCACGACAAAAGGAATTAATACTCACAGATACTTACCCCAAGATATACACTTAAACTCACTCAGCTCATATTAGCTTCGACTGAACTTTAAAATGCTTCTTTTTTTTTTTAGGACAATACATTTTGTCCCCCAAGGATGTCAAGGATGTATGTGGGAACTGTTGTAAAACAGACTTTAACAAATGGAAACTATTGTCTTATGACAAAAACTCTCAAGTTCTTGATGAATGCTTCATGTTGAAGCACGCAGTAAATAAATCCCTTGGCAAAAGCACTGAACATGTATTTAGCTGTGCAAACAGAAGCATCAGACTTTGGTACTGTTCTGTTTCCACTCAGCATGGCTGAAAGAACTGAAAGCAGAAGCAGGCCCACGGCAACAAAGTGCTGCTGCTGCTCTGATAGCTTTGCTGAAGACTCATTTTGAATGCATCATTATCAAGCTCAAAACATACCCAGTCTACAGCGGCACTTAGTACTGCCAGTAAATCAAACTTCCTACTTGGAGGACAGTAGCTCCTTCAGTGTGGTGACTTACACTGTACAAGCGCAGCTCTGACAAACTCCATGTACACAGATAAATACACACTATCCCTGTCAGTTGTCACAATGGAAGCAATCTCAGTTGCGTGTACAAGCAGTAATGTATTGTTGAGCGAGGTGAACACTAGTCTGTGTTCTGACTATTTGATCTCATTATGGTAGATGAACCAATTGCTGGACATGCTGCTGATTACAGGCAGCTCAGAGACACATTTTGGCCGGTTACTTACATTTCCTCTCAAATCCCTGTTTCACATTATTTATTTGTGCAAATGTGCTTAATGCACCAAAATATATACGCTTAAACAATTAAGTGGAAACAATATCATCATAACCTTAAAAACACTTGACTTGAAAAGTAATCTAGAACTAGTAATCTAGAACTTTAAGTCGTATTCGAGCATTCATCAACGTGTTGCTGCCAGCAACTTCAGAATAAGCATATAATTATAAAAATCAATGAATATGATGAGGTCAAATATTAAAAACAGTATTTTGTCTTTGTATTGTTTTCAATTTCGTATACGGCAAAAAGGACCAGCAAATGCCAATTATGTTTTATTTATGTTTTATGTGTCTCAACTCTTTGAAATCAGGGAAAGCTGTGTGACCACTTCTGTCAGCTCTTCCACAATGGAGGGTAGAACTACAAATGACTGACTACAACATCGAAGAAAAAACACAATTGTACAAAATGCATTTAGTTTTTTCTGAAAAATGTAGAAACTATTGAGCAGCAAAAGGAGCTAGTGGGAAGGATGTTCGTCTGAGCATCCCCGAACACTCTGAAAGTACTTTTTGTATTATCAAATGCTTTCAGTCTGATCATTCTCAGCACGCAGTTGCAGTAATATGGCAAAATGCTAATGATTTTTAAACACAGTTGCCAACTCAACCTGACTTTACTGGAATTAGCTTCTTCAAGTTTCTAGGCACTTTACATCGTGTGTGAGTGATGGACAGGAGAAAAGAGAGAAGCACAAAAAGACAATTCAGAAGAGTTTTCGGACATTTTTAAAGGACAGGGGCAGGTGTTTTTGTAAAATTTGCCACATTAATTTTTGTGTAGTTCACCAGGGTTGAAACAATTTCCCCATCAAGAGGATGGTGACAGAGTCTCTGACTGGCACGGGCATAAAATTACATCTGAATGAAAGTGATGAATGATGTTTTATGCCAGAGGTTTAGACAAGTTCATGCTGGAGTGGAGAAATATTCTGCATTTTATTCTGAGAATTGAAAGCAGAACATTTGTTTTAAAGTATTTGATGTGAATAGACCGTTGCAGTGTATTTATTATGGTGTTAGTTTCAGTCTTTAAAAATCATCAGAACACAGGAAAACAAAGTCTTATTTTTCTGAGGACTGTCCTCCAGGCTGCTGCTTTGGTTTTACAATTTTCCATATTTTGAGGTCTCTTTATAAGATATCCAAAGACTCAGTTTAGGATTAACTATCAAGCACTTATTACAGTGTGTAGAGTGAGCCTAGTGGCTCCTCAACGTAAGTGCCCATGATGATTATTTTCTATTGTGGATCTTTTATATATATATATATATTTCACCACAAAGAAACAGGCAGTGAATTATATTTTATACTGTATTTTTAAACATCTGATTGACTCCAATGTGGATTTTGTTTGTCACACACTGACAAGAACAAAACATCACACAGCTCGTTTCCACATCCTCAGATCCTTTGCCATTCAGCACAAGATGCGCACCTTATGTAACCGCACCATAATGCCACAGAGCTGAGCTCCAGCTGTAAATCCATTCACACATCACATGTGCAGGCGCTCGCTGCGCAAAATCGTCTCTCATCAGGTTAGGAGCGAATATTTCTGGCATACTGAACCAATTAAATGAAACATCATGAGCTGAGTTTATGTAATCTAGATGTTATAACATGCTGCCTGTCAGGACAGAGGAGATTCACGCCTCACGCTGATTTTACACAGAAGGAGTCATTGCGCTCAAAACTCTAATCCAATTCTTCCAGCTCTTTTCTCAGGACTTGAAAGACAATCCATCTGTTCCTCCTGGCCGCTGTTCAATCACACCGCCTTCTGTTGTGTGGGCCGGAGGTGAGCTAAATGTTTCTACCACTTCACTGACAGCCGGGGGAGTCGGGGACACGGTGGCATCTCGCTGCTATAAAGATCACTGCAGGAGTCCTAATTCATCACCCCAGGCATCATCATGTGGCATTACAATATGCTAATGTAGCGACGGCGTGCCCTCGCTGTCACCTCGTTCGCTCGCTTTCATCTCTCTCCGTCTTCCCTTCACCTCCCCCTCCTCTTCCTCCCCCCTGGGGGCTATGGCTCCCCCCTTCTGTGATCTGCACCTTTCTGCCAATAATGTGGAGGGGGCTGCAAGTGGTGTCGCAGTTGATGTTGGAATTAGGTGAGTGGTGTGTATAGTTGTCTGGCTGCACCGGACGAACATGTAATTAGCCCGTGGTGTCAGTGTTACAGCCGGGTCCCATTTAATAAGCACAGACTCCCCCTCGACTGGAAAATCACTGCCTCACATGCCTTCAGACGGGATACAAATAGGAATACCTTTGCAACAGGTGTCGCTTTGTGGTGGGAATTTCTGCTGTTGGGTTTTCACAGAGACACGGTTACAATGAGGATTAGGCAGCAAACATGCTGATGGAGTTTATTTCATTCACAAGGGCTTTTTAAAGCTATTTGAATTTGTCCTGTTATGTGAAAATGTTGCACTCAGACAAAACCCTCCGCGGATAATTTGTTCTTACCCCGTGTGAGGGATACGTTAGCCAGCCCCAGTCTCCTGTGATGGTCGTCGTGTCCAGAAGATTCACTGCAGAGAGAGCACAAACAACAACAGAGACGGTAAGTGATGAACTTTAAATGATTGTTTTTCCCGTCGTGCTCCATCCATCCTGTCCTTCATCACCATCCTCTGTGAGCACTGGCACCTGACAGAGTCACACACACACACACACACACACACACACGCATACACCTGTCTGACAGGTGTGACTGATGAGGCTGGACGGTCGTCACGGCAACTCTGAGCTGGGTGTCACAGCGTGTGATGTCACCTTGACCTTGTTCACCCTCTGAGCCCTCAGAGCTGGGACCTCACAGGTAGCCTCAGAATAGAACAGGAAATGAAACGTTTACTGTTGAATGTGCAGCGTGCGGGGTGGCCATAAGCTTTAAAGTTTTTAGTAATGGCTCAACATGCAATATAAAGATTTCAATTCAAAGTGCCAAAGAACGTACATGGGTGTGAGTGAGTGAAAGCAACACTATATACAAATAAAACCACCCAGGAATTGAAAAATAACTTAAGGTTAACATACAGAAGGTGATATAACTGACAACACTTTATTTGAAGGGGTGTAAGTTGCCATAACAAAGAAATCTTAAACACTGTTAACTTTATGAAAAAAATGGTATCACTGATTAAATGAGACTCATAAACATTCATAAATGTTCATAAAGACTGCTTCATGTCCATGACAGGTGTGATGTCATAGTTATGATGGTGTGATGTCATAACTGTAATGTGGCTGCCCTCTTAAATGCAATTGGATGCTGAGCGTGCTCTTTATGTTTGAATAAATGATGGTCAGCTGTCACAAAATTCACATCATCATATATTGTTTGTTTTTATGAATGTCCCATAAATAAACAAAATACTGCCAACAAAAAATCATTGACACCATCACACCAATTATTATTAATCTAATTCAAAATAATAATACTGAGAACTTCATACATCTAAGGGATTTTAGTTGTTGACTTAGGCGTATTGGTCAGGTAACATGTTTAATGAGTTTCAAAGAAGTATTTTTAATTTTCATACACAGTACTGTCTGATATGTTACTGTCACCTACACCTATCATCTAGTTATTTTGAAAACAGATTTATTTCTCTACAAGGACAAGTCGGTTGCTAAATGTAGCTTTATTAGCTTTGTTTATAGTAAACACAGAGTTTAGCTGTAGTTAACTAGCAGACCACTGACTGTACTTTACAGACTGATAGCTTGGCTTTGTATCAGAACTTACCATTTCTTTCTGTTACTTTCCTTCACTTTGTCCTTTTTCAAAAAAAAAGGAAACATGTCGGAATCACACACGTAGAAGCCTCTTTACCTCTTTTTATGCTTCTTAGCGCTAATTCACGTCGGTGTGCACCCACTCACCCCTTGGCACCGACTTTGCATGAAAACTCGGTGCATTTATTATTCACCTCACGTTCTGTCTGGACACACCTTTACATTTGAGTGGCAGGATTTAACAAGGAGGACAGATGGACAGACGAGGAAAAGGTGGATGAAGAACTAAGCGAACCACTAATTCTACCCACTGGCAGAGTCCATATCTTCCACACTAGCAGGTTTGTGTGTGTGTGTGTGTGTGTGTGTGTGTGTGTGTGTGTGTGTGTGTGTGTGTGTGTGTGTGTGCGTTTCTCTCCTCTCTTCAACACTTCCAGCTAATATGATCTCTGCCCCAGGGCTGCTTGTCAGCCAACCAAGTGATGTTCCTCACATTAGAATGAGTTTAACAAAACACTTCACACTTCTTAGCTTTCCATCTTTCATCCTTCATCTTTCTGTCTGACACTTGCTCTCTTCCTGTCTCTTCTGCATGTTAAAGCTACAGCGTTTTTTTTTTTGCCTTGAAGCAGGAAGTGAACTGCACGGCCTGGCCTCCTCCCCCTCAGCTGGCCGAGTTCATGTCCGTATACTTTTTACCCATACTGATGAGTTTTCAGACACACACTCAGCATCGCTCTTTGGTCACTTAGAAAACGTAGCAAACTCAGAGTGCAACAAATATTTGACATCAGATGTTCTGAATGTGGAATGTTTTCTGGTTTATTAGTCCATTGACAAAAAGGACGTTACTTGTATACTACTTTATAAAACACTTACATTATACACTTATATATGAATATATGACATTGTGGTGAGTACTTAAAGCATCTGCGCAGCCATTCTACACTCGCACAAGTGTTTTCCCTTCTGCCTGATTACACCTCCTCTCTGGCTTGTCTGAGCACACCCGGCCTGACTGACAGCTGACTTTCTGCTTAACTTTTACTCCATCTGCTAGGATAGCACCACAAACATCAACATGATTAATATAGAGGTGCAATAACACATTCTGGCCAGGAGATAGTAAGAGAACATACACACCCAGTAGACATCCAGTTAGAGTTCCCTTCAATATCCACTGTTCTTTTAACTCTGTTGTTTGGGCTCAATCAACGCTTGTGAAAAGCATGTTTTTCTTTAGCTGCTAAAGTATTGGCTGCTTAACTAAGCTACTTTTTAATAAACCCACTGGAATTACTGCTTCTGTGTCTCATTTAGACTTGCATAGCCGCATCCATGTCAACTACACTGTGTCAGTGCTGGAGAATGGTCTGACTACACCAATTCTCTTTCTGGTACGGAGGACAAAAAAACCCTTGTTTTTTTTGTAATTCTTTGAAACCAAACACAATCATCTTTGGTGGCACAAAAGCGACGACGGTGATCCTGCCTGCAAAATAGCCTAACGTCGTGGAGAACTTGTTTTGAGTGGCACAAAATGTCATCATCCCTTCAAAAGAAATGTGACAACTGTTGGCTTGTTCAGTTTAGTACTGTTAGCAACCAGGTTAGGGTAACCTTCCACTTTCAGCATGTAGGCATGTAACAGTGACATGCAGATAGCTGACGGAAGACGCCCAATGACAGACTTTATACCAAAAGTCTAAATCTAGCGAGTCAGGATTGGTCTCAAGAGACTCAGC
Organism: Diplodus puntazzo; assembly: GCA_963678695.2. Lineage (NCBI taxonomy): Eukaryota > Metazoa > Chordata > Actinopteri > Spariformes > Sparidae > Diplodus > Diplodus puntazzo. The sequence goes on along the minus strand of OZ023157.1, from coordinate 31,641,795 downwards.
AACCAACTCTCTTTCTCCAGAATCGCTTACCCCACATTTCTGTAAACTTTGGGGACTTTACAGACTCCCAGCATAGCTCTGCGCATCTTCAGCCTGAAAAAATATCTAATCAGCCGGAATAATTGAAAACACCTGTGTGGGCACAAATGATGTCCAAATAAAGGAGATGCAGATCACTTTATTAAAACTATCCCAAGCAGTCTGGCTCTGTGGTGGCTCCAAATAGCAGGAGTCAGCCATTCTGAAAATAATTAACTTTGATAGCAAGGTGTCTTGTAAACTGCAGACAGGATGCTTAAGTTTAACAACCTGTGCAGAAGCAAACCAAAGAGATGAGATCAGGGTTAGTTAGTGAAAATTAGTCGAACCCTTAAATGTGCTTGGTAGCTGCTGGTTTGGAGAGAGTTTTGTGTCGTGCTCTGATGTGTGAATTTGTCACTTCCTGCGGGTCAAGAAGCGTCTACACCCACAATTCATAGAGGCAAATAGGATGAGTTTAAAGCGCGGTAATGGGGATGGAGCACTCTCGTCTGCTGCAGCTCCACTTCATGATTTAGGATAATAAGACGGAATTATTTTTCCATAAAAATCTTGCCAAGTGGAGCCTCGTGATCTTTTCTCTGCTGCTTTCCACACAAACACACACACACGCAAACACTCATGTGTTGTAATTAGCTGGTGTGTCACTCCTCCTAATTTGAGCACTGGGCCGCTGAGGAGGGCAGTGGGTCAGAACACATAGACAGATGGCAGTGCCACCATCCTCTCATCCCTCCATCCATCCCTCCCCCATCTACCAGCCTTCTCTCTGCCTCTCCCTCCCTCAGGGCGCCGACATCCCGCCGTCTCGTATTGATGATGCGGTGGCCCCTCGCACTCTAGCCAAGGTCACAAATGGATGCCGCCAATTACACTCCTCTGAGTGCTCTTCATTGGCCCGCCAAAGTGACATAATGAAAGCAGCGTACTGGCGCAAGTGGATTTAATAATTCTCCGACGCGCCGAGGGAATTCTCCTCAGCTATACTGTTATTATTAAAGGACAAGAAAAAAAGGACAAATATATCCCCTCCCTGAATCCGAAAACATGCGAGGCGGTGTGTTATCGCCACAGCAGTCCGTATGAAGATTCACAAGCCGCTCCCGGTGGTATTAATTTAATTTCCGCTGAAATGAGAAATCCCTCTGTCTTTGAAGGTGGTGGGAGTCATTTATCTAATTTGCTCTTGCTGTCTGAATTATGACTTGTATACAAGTGATAGGGTTTAGTGGCATGCCTGACGCTTTGCTTTAATGTGACAGGAACCGTGTGAATAAAGCAGAGGACAAGCAGTAATTAGCCATTTTTGTTTATTTCTCCTCGCACACTTCTTCTCATCTTACATGGAGGAACAACAGGAGTGACGCCCAGTTCCCCGCACGCCACCCGTCATGAACAGAGTTTTTGCTTGTGTTCAACTTTGTCAAAAAGAAATTCAGATTTTGTCACAATGTCAAGCTCTAAGAGTGCTCACTCACTTGAGGTAGCGTTTCTCTGACTGACTAACCTACATCACATCTTGATGAGAGCTGGAGCCACAGTCTCGTAACTCCAACCGAAAGGCTCTGCAGCACTGAAGTGGTTAAAGCCTTTGTTTGGTGGTGGAAGCGGGTGGAGCAACCAAGTGCCTCTCCTCAAGGACTCCGGGCTTGAAATTGAGTTTGTTCCTGTTTCACAGCGTTCTGTTCATAACAGAAACACAAACCACCAATACAGGCCCTCTGCACATCCCACCGCACCGCCACCGCCACCAGTTTCTCTCTCGTCCTCTCCACCCTGTACTCCTCCACATCTTGGTAAGCACCAAATGAAAAAGCTGTCCGCCAACTTGAGAGCTTGTTTTCGCTCGCACAGAGACACGCCACATATTTCCCAGGGCGGTGGTCAACTTTCCTCCCTCATTACTTTTCCTTCCCCGGCCGCGACTCAATCTGGCCAGTGGGTTAGCAGGCGCGTGGACGCCTGCGGCCCGGCATTGATGTTGTGGCATGTATCAAATCAGCTGGGCCCGCAAATGATGTTGAAATGCAGTGACATGCACACGCGCGCACACACACACACACACACACACTCTACCTGTCCCTATCAGTGGTCAGGGGAAACTGAAAGAGGGAGTGTGTCTGAAGTCAACATGGAAGAATTATGGGCTGTCTTTGAGGAAGTGGAAGTGTTTGCCTGCAGCGCCCGCAGTGATTCCATACAGCCGACAACAACAATGTCGCCTTAAAAACACACACACACACACACACACACACACACACACACACACACACAGAGAGAGAGACAGAGAGAGAGAGGGAGAGAAAGAGAGAGAGAGAAGGGGGTCTATAGCAAGAAGAAATGGCAGAAAATAACTGAAGCTCAAAACTTCATTTCCACCCCAGAAGACATGGCCATACATTTCAAAGGAAAAAGTGCAACTATTATTCTACACCAAGTGTCTAAGCACACACAAAAACACACAAACACACATTGTATATACTATACATACATGCACGTAGATGGAAAACAACATGCAATCAAAAATGTGCATTGTACCATTTAAAAAAAACAAAACACAACATGTACACACAGGTGGCTGACACATACTGTATATGAACACACACACACACACACACACACACACACACATACACACACACTGACACACGGACATGTTGATGGCACAGCTCTTGGGCCAGACAGGGACTGTGACAGCTGTGTAATTATCTCATCAACACCTCCCTTCTCTAACAAGCTTCTCCTTCTCTTCTCTCTCTTCTCGCCGCCTGTAAAGCTCCTCATCAGCGCCGCGACCAGAGGAGACGATAAAAGCCTTCGCAGAGATGAGAGGAGCTCCGCCAAAACACCACACACTCTCCCTCTCACTGATTTTCACACACACACACACACACACACACACACACACACACACACACATGCCCTCTCTCACTGACACACGGAGACAGACAGACTGCCATCTTCTGTCCTTTTTACTTTTGTTTCGCATTTGCTCCCCAAGTCCTAATGCCAATTCCCCACTCTCCAATTACGAGAGCAAGTCCACATAAATTACCACCTCTCAAAAAAAGGGAAAAAACGAGACTCTCAGCTTTTGTTCATTCAAGGCGGCAACACACCAATACAAAATGACTTGAAATAATTGTTTTCATCGCCCCTCCCTCCTCCTCCTCCTCCTCCTCCTCCTCCTCCTCACAGATGCAAGTTTATGTTCTCAGTTTTTTCCACACTAATGCTGATGATGACTGGTGATAGGTGAGGGGAAGTGAGCGGAAACTAAATTAGACATGTGAAATGAAAGGTGGAATAAATTTACAGTGAGGGTGTTCAATGACTCCTTTGATTCGCAAATTGTTAATTTGGTGCCGGTGAGCAAATAGAGTAGAGAGGAGCATGGAGGAAGAGGTTCATGTTACTGCTGCGCACAAGGACACTCAAGTACACAAGCATGGCGGCTGCTTAAAGCCAGGCCCTGCAAGCATTTTCAGATCGAAACCATAAAAAATGAAAGGCAAGACTATGACACCTTAGGCCTGACTATGCTACATGATGAACTTTGTACAGTGTAATTTTCATTTCGGGAAATAACAATGTCACTTAGTTGAAGAAAATACATTGATCATAACTTTGCACAGAGCTGTAACCAGGATATTTTCGATTTGGGAGCAGCCCTATTCTTTGATGGCGGCCAGTGGAAAGGTACTTTAGAGGAACGCATGAATGCAGCGTCTACATGCAAAACCATACTGTCAGTACATTCAAATTAATGCAGAGTATATGCAGCATTGTCTAATTAAACAAAAATGATCACGTACATAATGTAGGTATGTTCGTAAATGAGGTCACAGCAGTATCGTAGTTCGTAGATGTTTTCCTAAACCTAACCAAATAGTTTACTTGCCTGAACCTACAGTGAGTAAACTGGGACAGTGAGGCTAAATGCTAACATGCTGACTGTGTGGTAGTATGCTAATGTTTGGTAGTTACTGTACCGCTGTATAGAAAGTCATCTGGGGCCGATGGAAGTGTCATTCTTTATAATGTAAATATCTGACGAATGAAAGTTTTGACTGAATGATGGCGCAGGATGAAAAGTCTGAGGTTCCCAGAGTCATTAGCATTCATCCCCAGGTTTTTGAGATATTTCAGTCTGCGCTAAAGTGGAAGACCAACTGGCCAACCAACCAATGTAGCAATGTCATCATTCCTTAAGCCACACACCTAATTTAGTTATTTAAAGTTAACTTTTTTTTTCATTATTAATCATAAAATCAGAATCACCACCCATACCACTCTGGTTACTATTTAGTTTCATTTTTTAAATGTAATTTCAATTGCCCAAAGATATACTGATCCACGTCATATACACACCATGTAAACATAAATGTAAGGCAACAAATGATTTATTTTAGAATAAAATAAAACCTATTTTCCTAAAACATATTTGTAACTAAATGCAAGCCATGTGTTTTCTCTCAGACGAAGCTTTCATTTTGGAACACTGAGCCTTCCCTGCTTTCAAAACACAAATTGGACGAGATGTAAACAGAGCATCAGTACAAACTGTTTCTGAACTGACAGTTGGAAAGTTTACTCAGCCAGTAATCTCTTTCATTTCACAGGGTAGGAAACAGAATTATGCCGTGTTGTGGTTGACAAATGGGCTGTAAATAAACCAGAACACATGGGAGCACAACTCTAAGCTGGGCTCACACCCAATACATACGGCATTTGTGTTGCTGCAACTGATTTCTCACAACCGGACATATGCCATTACGCCAGCTTTTTACTGTTTTTTTATTTGTTTTTTTGGCCACCTTTCTCCCCTATGATTTACTTGTTTGTTATGGTCTTAAATATTCCAATGAATTCTAAACCTTGTGTAAAGCAGCAGTAATGACAGTTACAACAATAATAATAACTTTTATTTATATAGCACTTTTCTTAACAAAGTTACAAAGGGCTTTAATATAAACAAATAAATAAATAAACATTTTATGTACATTTTATATGACTTTTGGGAAGGAATATATGTATTTATTCATGACATGTTATTATTATTTATTATTTGCTAATTAAGTATTCTAATATTTATGAATACTTTTTCACTTTCCATAAAAACTCAGCAAACAATCCACCGATGAAGCCCATGAGACACAAGTGAATTTAGTATGTGGACCTTGAGTTAAGGACCCCCATTCCAAAGGTCAAGAGTGAACCCTGAAGCAGAACTGTTTGGAAACACTTTCATAAACCTTTTAAACCCACTAACAAATAAATCAATGATGATAAAAATGTAATAAATAAAACAATAAACCACTCCAATATTGTTAAAAAGGCAGCAGAAAACCTTTCCTTGTCAAATATTTACGACAGACAAATTCTGAGGAAGGAAAGATTGATCTTGGCCAGCTCTGACCGTCCACTCTTGGAGGGATTTGTTCTTTTCCTTATCTGATCAGAGACACAGGCTCCTGTGGGCAAAGAGCAGTATGGAATAAATCTTCTTACATTCCGTGTGTAATCAATGCACTTCATTTGCTTTAGAACCTTGACTGCACTGTTCCACAGCATTTTATTATTTGTCCCTCTCCAGTTAATTCTTTTTAACAGCTCCCTTGTATTCTCTTTGTTATTCATTTGTGTTTTCCTACTGTATGTTCTCTCTATGTTGTCTTTGTGTTTTTCCTGCTTTTGTTTCAAATTTCTATCTGAGGAACAATCAAAGTCTGAGCTGAACTGAAAATGTCCTTGTACGCGTTTACAGCTACATTAAAACATTTAAATTATTAGTTTTATTGCTTTTAAAGACCCAAAATAGGAGAGCTGAGGTAAAGTGTTTCTGAAGTAAAGTGTTTCTAGAGTTTCAGGTAGCAAAAATGAAAGAATAAATATGACCCCATTCAATTTTCCATGCACATGTTTGAAACAAACTTAACCAAAATGACTCATTCAGGGCATTAAGTATCGCTTAAGTGTAAAGTGAACTTCACTGCTGCTGTCCTCTGTCACAGATCACTACCTTCTCATCAGTGATGAGCATTCAGAGTCACATACAGTGTGTGTGTGTGTGTGTGTGTGTGTGTGTGTGTGTGTGTGTGTGAGGGAGAGAAAGAGGGAGAGTGGCAGCTGCTCTGACACATTTGTTCACTTATCTCTTCATTTATCTCTAATATCAGTCTGACAAAACTCCAAATTTTTGTATTCTAACAATGTTCTGCTGTTTATCGTATGGAAGAGAAAGTCAATAAGAGCAGGGATGCTGACATGCAGATCTTCTCCATGTCTCCGGGCAACAGAACAAAATGTAAAGCAGAACGGCTGATGAGCAGCAACATGATCATCATGATAAAGACATGGAGATCATGGTACACACTGGGTTGACTGAGGGAAGGCAAAGACATGCTCACGTTTGTAAGATATGATGACAAAGTCCTTGACATTGTAAAGAGGCAGCTGGTTTCACTTGGTTGAGAGTGTAGACAGGAAATTAATTGTTTTGTGGAAAAAAAATGGATGCCCTTGATGCTGACATGAATTACTAGCAATCACTTCAAACTACTTTTGTTGTTCCTCTCCTCCTCCTCACCCCCAAGTCATTCTGCTGTTATTTCTGGTAACATCCTGCCATCGCTACTTTTACTCTTTAGCGCTTTTTCCACCAAGCAGTCCGGGTCAGTTCAGTTCAGCTCGTTACACATCAGAATGGTTATTTTTGAGTTTTCATTGTCAAAGGTAATATATGGTGCGAAAAACAACCATTTTGTTTCATGACAACGATCGGATACTAAAAGGCACAAGCACTCCACCGATTTCGTCCTCCACGCAGGTCCATACCCCTCTGGGAGCGGTCCAGAAGCCGAGCGACACGCCTGCCCGACATTATTTACCTCTGTGGATTTTTTTTATTTCATCACATCTCCTTGATTTTTGTGCCTCTACTGTGCTTGAAGAAGGCTGTGAAGTCAAATCATTTAGTTATTTGTCTGTTTTAGATGTGTATATTGTTAATATTTCTGATGTTGTTGTGCTGTAGACCATTAGTCTGCACATTGTTTTTTTTGTTTTTGTTTTTTTTAATTGACCGGATGCTCTGTGCCATTCCGCTGTCTGACTTCCTGTCCGGAACTATCTGCTCTGTGCAGTGTGATGCGGCTGCGGTCCACCTCTGTCAAAAATAGGTACGACACAGGCCACCGGAGGCGATCATGGGCGAAGCACAACCGAGAGGGACCCGGTTTAATCAAGTCGTGGAGGGGGAGAGCAGCAGTAAAGAGATGGTGAATGCAGTTTGTGTATGTTTTTATCTAGCAGTCATGTACAGAACAGGTCGCAGGGTTTCAGTTAATAAATGATGCAGCTTCTGAAGAGGGAAATGCAAAGCCAATCTGGTGTTTAGGTACCAGTTTAAGGTTACCATGGGTTACGTAGGGTTCAATGTGGAATTCCAACAGTACTTTAGTGGAAATGCAGCTATACTTAAACAGTTAAAGTCTCTCTCTCGAAAACATTTAATCCTTTTCTGAATTCTTTTTTCTCTTCTTCTTTGTATGTTTCTTTGATCTTACTTCATTTTTCCTTTGATCACAGTTTTTTTTCCCCCAATCTGACATGTATTACACAACAATACAAGACACTGAACACGTTCATCTTTTCTGTTTGCTTGTTATATCCGTCTGTTACCTTTGTTGCGCTCCATACCGCTCCATACGTATTCCGCCATATGTCCCTTTTTTTTGTCAGCGGCGATGCATCTCTATGCTACATCATTTCATCTTCTCCGTTGCTGTTGACACTCTTTCTTTCATTTTTTTTCTTGAAGTACCCTCTCAGTATTTGTTGCAGCAGTGGCCCATTTTCCCCACAGGGATCATTAAAACTTCATCTCGTTACCTCTACACCTACACTAACCTTCTTCCCTCCTCCTCCCCGTCTCATCTTTCTCCAAACTCTCCCTGAAGTTTTTCTCCCCAGAGGCTCTTCTTTTCTCACCGCGTCTCCACTGTGGTGTAAGCATTTTGTCCTTGGCGCAGAGCAAGCAGTACAGACGGATGGAGGGTAGAAGACTGCTGAGAGACTTATTATGACACTCTGATGCAGACGGTCCCCCCCCAAAAAAGCACTTTGTTTTCAACTTTTCATCTTCTCCTTGTGAACTCTCCTCTGTTTGTATGGTGAGTGCAGGGAGGGAGATCTTAGAGATTTAAAGTGATAAACAGCCAACAAAAGCAAACAGCAATCAGCCAGACGCATGCACACACACACACACACACACACACACACACACACACACACACACACACACACACACACACACACACACACACACACACAGGGAGACACGAACATACTGCATTTTAGCATATCTCTGTGAAAACCATGTCCGGTGATTTTTATCTTTTCTTTGAAGTGTAAAATCACAGCAATTATATGTTATGTAGAGTCAACTATAAAATGCTATTTATGTGTGAATGCATCAGTATTACCAATCAATTAATGACTACATCAATACTAATCAGTCACAGGGGGCATTCTTATACAGAAATAGTACTTTTATGTTTGGTATTTAAACCTGCAATGGACAACTTGTTTGCTTTAACATATCGGTAAATAAAGACTGCACAGTGTAATGGATGACACCATCTACATATAGATTGGTTCCCGATAAACCTTGCCTTCCCTGTGTTATTCCATCTGCCACTGGCTCGAATTTCCTGGGAAAAATGAAGGTCAAATCACAGCACTAAGGAAGTGCTTCTGTTAGGAAAGTCAAGGGAAAATGAAGAGACACCGTTTTCCCTGGTTGCTATCCCCAGCCAGGTAATCGTGGAACAACTTGAATAACTGGAAACTCTACACTGCAATAGAAAAAGACCCCCGCTGATTGAGGTGGCGAAGGAGGAGAAGAGGGAGACTGATAGAAACCGAGGTAAAACAAGAGTGAACAGACAGGCATTTACTCAATAGGGAGCGATCCGGTGTTCGTCAAGGTCTGCTCTCCATTGATATGTGTTCCCCCTTGCCACCGAGGCATGAGAGGGTTCAGAACTGGCTTTCTTTCGATAAGATCAGTAAGCAAAGAAACCTGCTTACTTATTTATGCGAACAGGTGTTCTACTCTGCCTTTTAGTAGCGCTGAGGTCAGGGTTTCTAGGTCAAATGGTGATTCTTAAGGTTGGGTTTTGCTTCTGACAGTAGCCGAGCTACAAGCTATAGCCAACGCTGTCTTTGCAACAGCGGTGCAACCGTTCGACATACTATTGCACATCTCCTTAAGTAGGACTGACTAATTCGACTGCAATCTTACTGGATGATTTTTTTTTTTTGCATTGCTGTATTGGTACCTTTGCTTCTTGGATCAAAGCACATCTTCCATCTCTGTTTTTTCTGATAAGCAGTCACACATAACTGAGAAAAATATCTGCACAGCACTGCCATGTTGAGGACATGACTGAACACGTTTGAACCAAAGATATTCATGGGCGAGGCAAGGTGAAAATGTTCTTTTCCACAAATATCAAATAGACACATTTGGTAATGAAACAAGACTAATTTAGTCAACAAGTGATACCTGGTACATAGCTGAATTAGAATAATTCCAGAAAACAAATCCCCTCACAAAGGTATGCCTTCCAAATCAGCTCTAACATGTGAAGTATGAGTATACACACACCTTTAGGGACTCTAAATGGACACCCTTCAATGCAGCAAGGCTCCCGTGGGACTTCAGGAGACAGGGGAGAGGGATTGAAGGCTTGATTTGTTCGGTGTACTAAACGGTTTCTAGCATTATCCCAGAGTAATAAGAGTCTGTCATGTGCTTGACACTCTTTGTGATGATGTGGTTACCTGACTCACACATTTTTGATTCATTGATTTAGCCAGATCAATGCTTTAGTTGAAAACCAGTGCAGCTTAGAATTCTAATACATTTGAGTTTAGTGATGTATCCATGTGAAAATAAAATTGGAAGGCTTTAATGATTATATTACTTAAAATATATATAATAAATAGTATATAATTATAATTAAATAAGAGACAAGACAAGTACTTGTACTTCACCAAAGCTGTGAAAGGCAAAATAGAAAACACAGAACTCCCTAAAAATGGTACTCACATTGCAACATGTGTACATAGATCTGCTCTTTCTGTAACCTATAAGTACTTTTGCACTGGAGCCACAACAGCACACATCATCATCACTGCCAGAGCATCCAGAATGTTATGGAAATGAAGTATGGAAATGTGCATCGCGCAACTTTTTCCATAATATCAGCACAAAATGCACTAGAGACAGCGCTTTTTCTATGAAAAAAAAGAAGACAAAAGACAAAAAAAAAAAACAGCAGAAAAGACTGTAAACACGCCCCGGTTTACCCCTTTTCCAAAATTACACGATTAGGTCAGAAAGAGTGGGCAGCAGAGTGTCTGCTCCTCTGCTGGAGTGGTGTGGAAATGATTCAGTTTACACTGGCTAGCGCACTCTGGCACAATCCCTCATATCTTATTTTAGCAGGTGCTCCCGGGCTGGAGCATGGGACCCTGCTTTGTATATCCCTGCAAGGCAGAGTGTTTGCTGCATGATGGAGGGAGGAGGATGCTCAGGGCCAGCGAGGCTCATCCTTTCCCAGGGGAGAGGAGTGAATAGCAGGCTATACTGCTGCCCAGGCCTGCCTGGCTTCCCCAGGGAAAACATCCAGAGGGGTATAGACGTAGTGGAGGAGAGGCGCGCAGAGCTATTTATAGAGCAGGTAAAGAGGAGAGGTGAGGAAAGAATGAGAGGGGGGGAGTGAGAAAGAGGAGGGGAGTTGAAAACAACAAGAGAAGAAACAGAAGAGTCTGAAAGCAGGTGACAGTGTGATTTCTGTCGCCCGATAGCATCCACAGAGATCTGGGTTGACGTCGTCTGCTACACCTGCTGAGCAGAGCAGAGCCCCTGACTCAGAGCGTGGCCGGCTGGTGCAAAAGCTAACAAAGTATGCCTGAACTTATTGATTTATAGTAGAGAGAGTTCATGCAGAGGTTAGCTGAAAGGGAGGGAGGAAGAGCAGAGAGACTGTCAAGACGACAGTGATATTTTATCAATACAGACTCGACTTACAGCCCAGAGATCCTTGTGATGTTTCAATCCAGGCGCTGTTCTGGCTCTGCCTTCCTCTTTAATAAATAAAATTGCTTTTATTTTTTATTTATTTCCCCACACTGTGGATGTTCCACCCATAGGCCCGCGCTGTCAGCTCATTCCAGCCCCTGTGCAGCATGTAGGTCTCTATTTCACACTGTTGCTCTTTAATCATTTTCATCATTTCAGTGAGCTGACATTCTACATAAAGAGCTCTTATCAGCCCTGGTTTATGCTTAATGATGAATGGTGATAATTACTGTCAGTCAGTGCGTCGAACACGCCATGGCCACATCACTATTTCGGCTCTGAAGTGCGTGTGCTTAAAGAGAGAGAAGACTCTAGAATATCCAAAGCTCGACAGCAAAGTAAAGTGGGCCACACTTTCCATCATTCATGGTCGTGACTCCACTCCATGAAAAACCTCAAGCAACACATAAAAATAAGAGGTGCACCTGTTCACCTGTCAATTAGAGCAGTGGTTCCTAACCTTTGTGGCAGTTACTGAACCTGTATTATATTCACTTGTATGAATTTACAGAGGTGATTATAGACTATTTGTGCTTAGTTATTAAGTAATCAGCCACTGGGTGAAATGTTCCTAATGCTGATTCTACCAGCTTGTTAACACGAGTGCAGACAAAAACACTGAGTGTTTGAAAGAACATTATATTCCTCAGTAGAGGTTGCCGAGATGTGTGTTGTAGCACACAAACAGCTGACTTCTGTTACAGTTGTTGAATCTGAGTCAATCAGTAATCTGTACATACTCACTAGGGTATCAAATGTTTATGTGTGGCAGATAGAGTCCCCAAACCAGTGACTATTTGCAAACTACAGTTGTGCCCAGATGTTTCAAATGAAAGTTCACCCAAAGAATAAAAATCCCTGCTAAGCTAACAGCGTTAGTACCTGGTGTGAAGTGGGTGATTGAGCATGACCACACCTAGAAAGTATATGGAGCAGTAGGGAACCATTTATGTTTGGGAGGTTCCACCAGAAGTTTTATTTTTCTCACATTTCCGAGACTTTAGGAGAATGTTGCCATGCTGTTTTGTTGTTAAGCTTCAGACATTTTGAGGACTGCAAAATTTTACAACACATAACAAATAAAAAATAAATGTAATTGAAAAAGGAATTTTTGTAATTTAGGTAAATGGCTAAGGAATAATAAACTGGAAATAGACACTTTTTTTGTTTTAATAAATGAACAATGATGAATGTCACACACGGTGTAATAGCTATAATAGCGAGAATAATGACACCATCAGCGTTTAGATTGTTTGCATATGAAACTCGCTTTCACTGTGCTCAGCCACCTCGCATAAAATCTCCCAGGAAAATTAAGGCTGGCTGTCTATTCAGTCAGGCTGGCAGCCGGGTATCATTCAATCTGCTTTTACTTCATAAACCAAATGAATAAATAAACTTGTTTTGCTCTGTGATGTCAGTAGTTGCTACAATGAGGAAAACAGAAATGATCCAGTTGAAAACCATAAAATATTAGCTGACTTTCCATAAGCGAGTGTTCACCTGCGTGTGCATGACTTCATTTCTTACATGTCCCTGTGTGTGTGTGTGTGTGTGTGTGTGTGTGTGTGTGTGTGTGTGTGTGTGTGTGTGTGTGTGTGTGTGTGTGCAGCCCGGTCAGGATAAAGTCCTGATGCTGTCCGCCTGAATGAGCACCGTCATGCAGCCACCAGCTGTCCATGCAGTGACAACACAACACGACGCACTGACTATCAGTGTTATAAGCAATCACTAAAATAAGACAGTCTGGAGATAAAAACAAAAATCTGAGGCGCATGGCTCAATCAAAGCACTCATTTAAACACACCACGTGATGACATGCTGCTGTATCGGTGTGTTTGTGTTCCCCACAGGATGACCCGACACAGAGTGGAGAAGTTGCAGTGCAGAGCTAACCCGAGCTTTTCCCCAGCCACGATGGGATACACGAGCTTTGTTGTGAATCTAGTTTCAGTGTGAGTAGATGAATGAATTTAAAAGGGCTGTGTATGAACAGAAGACAGAAGGCGGCGTAGAACAGAGAGGAGAATAAACAAGAGGCGGATTCCCTGCTTTGGCTCCGTTTGTGGGTTAGCCGCTACTGAATCGTTCTATTAAACATCAGTGGAAAGGCAGTCTGTAAGATCTTCTGCTCAGTACGATTTTAGTCTTCTTCCACTGTTTCCACTCGACTATTGCAGTCTGGATTATAATTATTCATTGAATATCATTTGCCAAGTTATTTTCTGGACACTTTCCATGATCAAATGTAGTATATGATTTACCTTTGACTTCCACTTTGGACTTTATCAGAACAGAGAACTAAAAAAAGAATAGATAAAGTAAAAAACTATATTTACAAGTAGAAGTAGATAAAAAACTAATTACTCAGCGGTGGCACATTGTGTTGAAGTAGAAGACTGTGCTACATGGCACTTCAAAAGGGGTTATTTAGAGGCAAACCTCAAAACTGTGGGTCATGAAATCTCTGTTGTCTAAATGTATTATAGCAACAAACATAAAACAACCACCACTACTTTAGTGGGTTCCATACCGCTTCTCTCATGTCAGTGCAGACTGGCAGGGCAGGAGCAAGGGCTGCTCATGTTAGCTATAAAGCTCTGCTAATGGTCAGGTAATGACGCAGTGTTCTTATTTCTGTGATGACTCGATTGATAGAGAGAAGTTGTGAACAAACTGTGAGCATCCATGCTTTTCCATCTTTATCAGATAAACGTCAAACGGCATTGTAATAATACCAGGATTGCCAGAGTAACACAGGAGTAATCATCACAGCTGGACACGGCACATTGGAAATGTCCAGTCACATGTGTTCACATAAACACCACTGCCGACAACTGATGCAGTACAAGGGTCTTGAAGGCCCGTCCCACTTTATGGAGGGAGATTTCAACCACTGCCCCTTGTACCTATCTGCTGAGAGGCAAGGTGGCAATCGAAAAGGAGGGGCAGGGGTAAAACTGGAAATGGAATTGAGCCATTGAGACACTGGACGACTAAAGTATCCAGTAGTGCTCTTCATGTCTTGCCCTGTGCTCTGGATGTGTCTAAGGGTAATGATGAATTTGTTGTAAAATGGTGATAGTACACTGTAAAAGTCAGAGGGTCAGGACGGGCAGAGGTTCTTTTTAGGCCTCATTTACCACACAAACAGTCCTGTCCTCCAAACACAGGGAGCATGTTTTTTTTCCCTCCTTTACACTAAATGCTGCAGTTACTCGAGCAGGAGGTAACTCACAGGCTAGGCGCTGATGCAAGACATTGAAATAGACTTTTACAAACCTTTTGCCAAAACACCCGTTATTTGAGTTATTCACTTTCTCCTCTTTGCTCCTTTTCTCTTTCTCCCCAATATATGAGTAAAAGTCAGACATTATAAACGCTTCCATTCACTTTAGTCTGGTGCTTCACAAACTGTATACCAGGCATTAATATCGTCCCCACAGAGATAACGCGGTTAGATGGAGTGTGTGTGTGTGTGTGTGTGTGTGTGTGTGTGTGTGTGTGTGTGTGTGTGTGCGTGTGTGGAAGAGAGAGAGAGAGCAATCACATGACTACATATGTGTGTGCCTGTGTGCATCTGCCTGGATTGTGTGTACACACGCATCTGGATTTTCATCAGATGAGAAATGAGTTATCTGGCCCACCCCCCGTCCCTCGCCACATATTAATTACATCAGGCCTGTGATATATGGACAGATTACTGTGTGTAAAACACATTATTTCCTTATGGAAACAGGCTACGGGAGAGATCCATCAGCCTGCATCACGCTCGGTTTGGGGCTCACTACATCATACGTGAGCATCCGGCTTACCTGCCAACATCACGGAGGAATCTTCCTCCTGCATGCTATCTCAATACAAGACCGTCCTGCCAGAGGAATGACGAAAAAACAGCGTGTGATTAAAAGAACCTGACAAGCACCTCTTCTGATAGTTGTCTGTCAGAGCAGAAGCTCAGTTTGAGTTTGTTGGACCACAAAATTCTTTCATTTACTCACTCAGCCAACAGTGACTGCAAACCGAGCTCATGTACGCCATTAGGAATCATATATAACAACACATCCTTATACCTGAATGGCTGAATAGGTCGATTGCCAGTGACTCCCAAATTGGCACATATCACCATTCACAAAGCAACATACTGCCGCCAGACATACCGGACATTTGCTGTACAGTCACGGCTTGTTGGATTTAGATACCAGAACAACTTGGTTAGGTTTAAGAAAACATCATGGCTGGAGCTAAAATAACTGCATTATTTATTCTACCTCAGTAACCAATGTATGTACGTTACTCACATAACTTAAGTTATGTTGTTGGGACATAAAACTTAAATTTGTTAGAAAATTAGAACTACTAATGACCAGAAGCAGGAAACAAGAAACATCTCCTTGTGAATCGGTCTACTTCTAGTTGCTAAATGTTTAATCTTAAAAGGTGCTGCACACATGAAAAAAACGTATCTAGCTGTTAAAACTTTTCAAAAGTTGAAGAAAGAGTTCCATATTAGAAAAAAGAGCTTTATATTGTGGCCAGTTTGTTTGCCAAGGTTTAGTCCATGTTGCCCACGGACATCACTGGTCACCCTTTGTCTCCGCCACTGCATGGAAGACCACAAGACCACTGTCCTCTACCAACTGTATATGTTAATAATAACCACACTATTTTCCAAAACCTCAACGTGGTACTACTAATTTCCGAAACCTCACCAAAGCTTAACAATAGAGAAAAATGACGGTGCGTTTTATGCATTTCAGACTAACAATGTCATCTTGTCAAGAGAGGAGTCAGAAAATGAGTAGTTGTGGAAAGCGATGACAAACACCCCGTCGTCTAGTTTAAAGGACTTGATGAACTCACACGCTATGCTCTCGGCTTGTTGCTGTTTGAGCCGCTGTGACTCAGAGGAAACACTCTTCACAAAGTGAGCTGAGCAGAAACTCTGAGTTTGACCTTATTAGTTGGATGGTTTTGTGTTGCTGCAGCTATTGGAACAGGTTGGCAGGTTTGCCGGCGTTTATCAGAGCATATTAGACCTTCGCTGGGCTTCTATTAAACTTAATGAACATTTAAATCCTTTAATGGATTGAAGGGAATTGAGAGCGGCAAATTATCAGCCAGACGCTCTTCGCTGGTGTTGATAAAGACACCCGCCGATGGAAGTTGAGGAGACGCATTTGAGACAGCAGCCTCCCCCTCTTTCACTCCCTTCATCTCACTTTGTTCTCTCCCCGTGACCGTCTCGCACTCTCCTTCTCCCTCTCTCTCTCTCTCTGCCCGTGCATCCCTCTATCGCGCAGCCTCCCTTTTGTTTCTAACACTTGCTGTGTTCCTCCGTCTGCCTGTAACTGACGAGAGGAGGCTGTTGCTGCAGAGCCAGATCTCCGTCATTCATCAGTCCCCATGAAGGGAACATCATAGAGATCTCTCTCCAGGAGGGATGTGCTAACACAACCACAACACCAGCCCATTATAGAGCTGTCAAGCATTGCCTCTACAACCTTCTCTGCCTGTCTCTCGCTCTTTCTCTTTATCCTCAGCCATCCCAGTGAGGAATCTTCCACCCCACATGCTAGCAGAGCGGAGAAACATAAATTACCCAATGATCCAGCTCCAATCACAGAGCATAGTAGAGCTGGCCCAGGGGCTGCTAACTCTGGCCAGCCCAGCATCAGGTCCCGCTAATGGGTGGAGAGGGCTCAAGAGAGGCCCCTGCTTTCTGAGGCCTCGTCTGCTCCTGGCCACAGCTCAGGAGGACTGGCAGAGCCCACTGTATTGATCTGGTAGCTCCTATATTCCTGTCGACAGCTGGCTAACAAGGCTGATGTCTCAATAAAGACCGGTGCCTTGGGGGGAAAAGGGGGGGAGCAGGCGGTCAGCCGACAGCAACCTGTTTTAAGACAAACTAGCAGACAGAGGGAGGGAGGGAGAGGTTCCCGCCCTCTCTGGTTATTTAATGTGCTCCCACAACACTGCACATACAGGCTCGCCCCCTCTTTCAGGATGGCACTGAAACTTTAACTACTGCGCTGAGAATGGGTCATGAGCCAAGGAAAACTACAATTTTAATAATTACCGACATGACGGAGTGAATTTGGAGACAATTTGCCTTTATTGCTTTTAACTCAACACAATGAAGTTAATTGCAGTAATGTGCTTGTTAAGTGTGATTTATAAACCTCACAAGTTAAAAATGCTGTAATTGTGTCAAGGTTAAATCATATGTGATTCTTATAGAGCTTTGTTTGCATATAACCTCTTTTTTCAAAACTTCTTCCACACTGCCACATCTTCTTGTCTATCTATTATTGACCGCGAACTGATAGCTCTAAGTGATTGAGCAAAACAAACAAAAGATGCAAGTGTGTGTGTGTGTGTGTGTGTGTGTGTGTGTGTGTGTGTGTGTGTGTGTGTGTGTGAAGGAAACACACTGACAGGTGATGAGGCGGCTGATCTATATTTGATGCAAGAGACTTAAGGATATAGTTTGTCTGCTCTGTCTAGTCAGGTGTTGGAGGCAGGCAGCTCCACCGGTCAATAGGTGTTAGGGGCTGACATGTGAGACAGCATGAAGAGAAACATCTTCTCTGCTGAAGCGTCCTTGAGCAGGACGGTGATTTGCAGATTCAGTAGTTTCTGTCTGTGTAATCTGGTCTCCATGCAGCTATTAATTATGACAACTTCTCATTTTTCACTCGTGCGATGTTACTAAACACGCGACAGGTAGTCTGTTGACTGAGCAGAGATCAATACAAACAGCAGCGGCTGAGCCGGCCGCAGCACCGATCAAAATCAAAATCAAAATTTGTCTTGCTTTTTTTTATTGCACAAACAGAAAAACTGCAGCTCCCTGCAGTGCGCCTCCTTTCAACTTTTCTCTCTTCATTTCCTGTTTTCCCTGCGATTCTGTTGCTTCTAAATGACACGTTCAAATCTTTAAATAATGAAGGAAAAAAGAAAAGTCCCCGTTCCTATTCACTGGTCCTGGCCTCCCTGTGTCTCTTTCCCTGATGGTCCGTCTGCAGCAGAGGTATGTGGTAATAATCATCCACCTACAGTTTGCTCATTAGCAGCAAGCCCTGTTCTCTGCATGGGTCTTTTCATGTTCCTCAGTGCTAACAACAACCTGAGGGAACGCTCTTTACCCTCGCTGGGAATGCGACAGCGTGAAACGGCGTGCGGGAGGTGAATCAGGGACCGGGGGCCACAGACAGGAGGGGCCGCTCGCGGGAACCACCACTCAGTACACACAGATTCACAACTGAGGTAGATACAGTCAGGTTTGGTTTTCATTTCTTCTGTATGTGTTTGACCTACACTGATTTTTCTGATGGCTGATTATCATCCAAATAAGCAGTTTTTTGGGGCCAGTAACTTTAATGTGGCCGTTTTCATTCCTCAAAATAACATAGATTCCGTGTTCATCCTCAGAATAGTTTCCTTGAAAACACTGTTTCTGCACCAGAGAGCTCCCGTTCAAACGCCTTTGGAGTTTGTTCCCCTCTCAGACTTCACAGGATTAAAGTTTTGGTTCTAGGGCGTGTGTGATGTACGTTGAGTCTTTGCTGTCAGACAGGCAAAGCGACTGAAGCAAAACTTTGAATATAGGAGTCTCAGTTTTTCCTGTTGTGTCGCAGCAACAATACATATGGAGACCTTAACTGTTAGAAATAAATAAATAAATGGATTAACACATAATTAAATAAACAATCATGCAAATAAATGATGACAATATATTGATTATATACTAGTGGTAGTATGGAAACTTAAAACGTTCAAAATGAAATAAATAATTAGGACGTTATGTAAAGAAATAAAAAACTGATGCACTTTGAAAAAAAAACTAGGAATTTTTTTTTTTTAAAAAGCAATTCATATTTCATCAAGAACCAACTAAAACTGTAAAATTGTATTTAATTATTTCACAATTTCATGGTCACATTTTTTATTATTTTTTTGATTTTTTATAAATTCTTTGTTTTCATTCATGTGATTATTGGCAAAATGACTGACTTAATTTTGAACACACTGAGTCTTCACGCTAAAAAGGATCATGATTACAAAAAAGTATTTACATTTAGCATACCGAATATTTTTTTTTGTTGTTAGATAAATAGGAGGCTAAAATACCGTAGTGATTATCAAACATCGTCACAGGGGCAAACTCCAACTTTTAAAAATCTAAATACTATACTGTATATTTTTTGCAGTTCCTTTGAATGTATTCAAGCCTTTTTGATTGTTTTAACGGAGAGAGCAACATTCAAAAATGTCAAGAGAGAAGATGTGAAATGTGGACAATGTGTGTGAAAGGTTTTCCATACATCTTCCTATTTGGTCTTTTTTTTAAATATATACATATACTAAAGAATTGCATGTTCGTGTATGGATTGAGGACTACACGCATCGTCTTTTTTCTTTTTTAAAAAGAGTTTTGCGATTTTAACTTATTTCAACTTTTACACAACAGTACTCACAATGATCTCTGCTATAAACTTACATGTGGTCATTAGGAGCTAAAGGTCCTTTGGAATGAGATATAAAATATTACCTTCCTACTGGTCTGCCCCTGTTCCAGCCACCTCTCTCTTTTTTTCAGTTTCTGCATAAAAAAGCAGCAATCTGATTCAATAATAATTACTGTGTCTCTCGGGTACACAATGGATTCACTGCAAGGTTCAATATTTCTCGTGCTCTATTGAAGAAATATGCAAACACGTTATGAGATGTCAAAATATTAAGACTGGCTCTCCCTTTGTCCCACTCCTCACACCATACATTCACACACTGCAGTCCAACACAAATAAATAAAAAGACAAGGTTTGAAGGACACTTGAGTTATGATGTGGATACATGAATGAGTAATGGTGGTGGAGGGTCTTGTCACTACATTTGTATCTGCACAAGATGAATCTGACTGCGAACATGAACAATGAACAAAAACAAAATGGCTGGCCATGGCTTCTCGAGGATCAAATATACGCACATAGCTCAGCTGCGGCATCTGTCTTTTGTGCTCCTGAGTGTTATGTCTGTAGCAGTATGTGTGTGTGTGTGTGTGTGTGTGTGTGTGTGTGTGTGTGTTGTGTGTGTGTGTGTGTGTGTTTGTGTGTGTGTGTGTGTGTGTGTGTGTGTGTGTCAAGTGGAGCTCTGCATGCTTGTGTGAGCAGTTACCTGTTCTCCCACCTATTTAATTTCCAGCTCTTCATTCATTCCAAAGGCTATCTTTCCTGTGTACATGTAATATTTGTAATTGCCCTCGAGTCGGACGGCAGCCAAACCAAGTCCAAGAAGAGAAATTAAATTTTCGTCACGATCATTTCACACAATCAGATAGCATTAGGACATCAACTATTTGCATGGGCTTAATTACAATTTTTGCCCCTAATCACATCCAAAGTAGAATGAAAGCAGTGGTTACTTTTTTTGCAGAATGTTGAAAAATTGATTTGTTTTTCTTCTGTTTATTTAGATTAATTAGTGTGCAGGATAAGAACAAAATCTCATTTTGAAAAACGTTACATTCACAAGTCTCCGGTTACTTTCTTTATTCACGGAGTGGGAGCGTCTCCCCCGGAGGGACCGGTGTGAATAGAAATCGGTTGATTCATTCACGTTGATTAAAATGTTAAATAACTACATGGAACTATAGAAATTTACTCTGAAGTTTTCAGAGTGCACAATTTTCGTTTCATAAAAAAGAGTTTGGAGGAGGAAATCATTCACAGTCCTTCCTCAGGACTTTCCAACACACAGTTTAAAGCCTGCAGGTGTGTAGTTCAAGCCCTCGATCTGAAGAAATACACATTGGATTGGTAACACTTTATAAGAAGAAGAATTTATAGTTAATTAAACTTCAGTTAATAGTTATGTAACTGTTAACAAACAATGCAATGTTTCATAAACCTTTGCAATTACTTAATAAATGGTTTAAAAAAACGTTCTATTGTTTATTAACAGTGAATTAACTATTAACTAAAGTGTAATTAACTACACATTCACCATTAATTCTGGTCATTGTGAAGAGTTACCAATGTATAATGTGATCACTGGACAACATCAGCATGAACTATATCAAGTAACACGATTGTATTGAGTGCGAGGAAAGAAAGCGTTGACTTTCCGTACGGAGCTGTGACACCTAGATACAGACTCTTCGGTTATGCTCGGTACCCGAATGGTTAAACTCGGCTAGCGTACATTACGGGACAGAAATTAATTGTGTATTATTACGCTTTATCAGACTGAATCGCTGATCGGCAAAGGGCAGCAATCATCACAAGAGAAGTCAAATACATTTGAATATCATAGACACAAGAGGGGGAAGGAGGAGGACACTTGACATGGAAGTCAATAAGTAAAATAATGGTCTAAAAAGGAGCAGCGGGGAGGACAGGAAAATAAAACCCCACATGTAAGTAACACTGGGTGTTAATGGTGGGCTTGTGACAGAGGCGGAGCACATGACAACATCTCATCTGGATGGACAAGCCGCCTGTCTGTCTGCACGGCGCCCTCGTCTACGGCTCCGTCTGACCTGAGTCGGCCCAACTCTCCCATCCCGACTTCACACAGCTTTATACAGTGGCTGCCCTCACTTCTCCACTTCTGAGGTGATCCCACCTGAACCAAAGAACTGATCTCTCACTTTTTCCCCTTCCACTATCTTGTCCTTCTGTTCTTCAGCTGCAGTTTTTCCCTGCGGTGGCAAGCTGAATGGTGCCGACGGGGGCCGCGGAGGCCCTAACAGTGGAATCACTGCTGTCACATAGTCTCGTGAGACCAGACCTATGTCAAGGACCCTGTCACACACATACATGCACACACACACAGACACACACACACACACACACACACACACACACACACACACACACAGATAAAGGCACCAGGAGACTTTGTGGTGTATGTGCGGCATTAGTTGAACAAGTGACGACAACAGCTTTCCGTCTCATTGTAGAAACATGAAGGACAGGAGGATGGAAGTAAACAAACCCAGGCTGGGCTTAAGGGAGCAAAGTGTGCTGGTTGTGACAGGAACACACACACACACACACACACAGACACCGTTTAAGAAGCTCAAAAGGAAATTTGAGTGTGATTCATCAAGACGCTTGACACAGATCACATATAGGATGAAAACAGTGTATGCACACTCTCACACACACTTTCACCTCACTGCCTAACCCCACAGCACACACATGCGCTGTTACGGCAGCTGACACGCAAGCCAGGCAAATATGAGCAATGTCAGAAGGAGTTCACACACACACACACACACAAACACACACACACACACACAGACATCTCCGAGATTACCTTCAGTTGTTGTGCAAAGCAAACTTTGATCTCATGCCCCGGGTTGTAACACACACACACACACACACACACACACACACACACACACACAGTCTTAGTGTGTATGCATTTGTTGATACGTGTGTGTGTGTCATCAGTGGGTTTCATTGGGTCCCTGTCACTGTGTTTTCCAGAGGCTCCACATGTAAGAAGTTAATCCCTGCTGTCAGAGAATATGCATTGTTAAACTCTGTCTATTCCAGTGAGCTGACACACACACACACGCACACACACACACACTCTCTTACCTTCGTTGCTGTTAGTTCCCGCGGTGCCCACAGCCTGTAGTGATATAGTCCATAGCAGCATCGCAGCCAGCCCCGGATCTGAAGCCATGGTGTTCTCCCTCACACCCCGCCAGTCTCCCTCTGCCTCTCTCTCCCTCTCTCCTCTCTTACTCCCTCGTCCTCACTCTCCCTCTCTGCCACTCGCTGCCTCTCTCTCCTCTCCTCTCCTCCTTCTTCTTCTGTGTCCCAGGGTTGAAGCGAGAGCCGGCGCTGAGGAGAGTGTGTGTGTGAGGAGTGTGTGTGAGTGCGAGGGCTGCGAGCTCATTGGGTTGGAGTTGGAGGCTGCCTCTGTGGCTCGCTTCAGTCTGCCGGCTCCCTCACACACACACACACATACATACATACACTTTCGGCAGGCAGCCGGAGGGGGGGAGGGACAAGTGCGTCTGTCAAAGTCTTAGCAGCCAATTAGAGCGTGGGATCGGCTGGCGCCGCACACTAAATGCACTCTCTGTTGCCACACCCTCCCGTCCTACCTGCCTGGCCAACTCTCACTTTCTGTTTATCTCTCTGGGTCATGAGCTGGCACACCGCATCCCCCTCCCTCTGTTATTTACCCTCATTTGTCATTGGCTCGCTTCCCCCCTCACACTCTCACCTACCCAGTGGCAAATATCTGACTGATGGGCTGAACTGAAAACAGCAGCATGTCTGCAAGGCTCAAGGACAATGATCAGTTATCGATCTCCTGTATTGTATTCATAAAGCTATTATCTACAGTATGTCCAGGTCCAGCAGAGTGTGTCCTCACGTGTGTGTGTGTGTGTGTGTGTGTGTGTGTGTGTGTGTGTGTGTGTGTGTGTGTGTCTGTTATTCAAGCACTATGATCATGCATTGATTCATGTTATGTTCGGGGACTTTGCCAATGTGCCAGCTCACAGCACCTGTCCTGATCATTTTTTTTTTTTGTCTGGTCATGCCACAACACCACACACACACACACACACACACACACACACACACACACACACACACACACACACACACACACAAACACACAGACTGCTGTAAAGTGACCTAAGCTGAGTTGAAGTGAAATCATTAGATGCCACAACAGTTTAAAAGCTAATTTGTGGTCAATGTGAACCTTAAACTGATAAAACTGTAAACTGTTGACAGAACAGTGTCGGCCCGGGTCCATCTGATAGCTCCTCTGCTCTCCTGATGAAACTCAGTCGAAAGTGAGATTGTTTTCTCAACTGCTGTTTTCAAGGTCAACGATGAACTTTGAAGCTCGACAATAATGTACTTTACAGTTATAGTGTTCATAATTATCAGCTCTATAACTATTTCTACTTTCTACTTCTATTCTAATACTTTGGCTGCGAATGATAAATAATAGTGTATTTGCATTTTGTATTACTACAACTACTACTACAACTACTACTACTACTACAACTACTACTACTACTACGACTCCTCTGATGCTGTTATAATATTGTCCTAACTGATCATGTGTAATGTATGTTTTTACAACACACCACTACTACAACTTCTACCAGTACTGCTACTGAGTCATACAAATATTGATAATAGTATTTATTACAGTATCATTTCACATTATGTACTTGTTTTGTTCCATGAACAACTAGTGCTATTTCTAATTGCTAGTGATAATAATAATTTGTAACATAAATAATGCTAATAATAATAATAATAATAATAATAATAATAATAATAATAATGATAATCAATAAGGAATTTGTTTTGTAATATTGGTAATTATACTACTACTAATGATAGTACTGTTAATTGTATTTTGTTGGTACTGCTATAACTTCCACTCCCTGCTATTAATACAAATGCTACTACTACTGCTCCAATAAATACTAATACTAATACCACTATTACAATGGAAAACAATATTGCTACTAGTACTGCTACAAATAATAATAATAATAATAATCATCATAATAATAACAATAATAATAATAAATACAATGCATATTTTATTAATGCCAATAAAACTAAGTCTACTACTTTTGTGGTACAGATCTATTTTTTTTTACTAATATTCTATTATTATTACTGTTATTATTATTATTATTATTATTATTAGCATCATTATTTTTGTTGTTGTTATTATTGCTTTGTTGTTAGGTAAAATATAATAAAATCCGACTGTGAAGGCTAGTCAGAACACTAATGCCAAAATCATTTTATTTACAGATTATTGCTGCTACTATGTACAAAATTATTAAAACGATAACAATATAAACTAAATATTATTATTATATTATGTATTTATTTTAATTTAATTTGGTCATGAAAAGGTTTTAAAATAGCACTTAGAATTGTTTAAAGCATTAAAAATACTTTTTAAGCCTTTGTGAATAACATGTGCCACCAGTGTGACTGCAGTAACTCTTCCTTAGGAGGATTTACAGTTTGTTTACCAACACACCCCTGTGCTCGGCAGCCAGTCGCTCTCACAGTTGTAGCTGTGGTCTAATGTGTACAGGGTGAGTGTGTCACTGCCCTGCTCAGAGGTCTGCCAGCACTGGTGTCGTGCTGAATCTCCAAACTCAACTGTATGGCCTGTAAGCCCCGGGACATGGCAGCACAACACTGTCACTGCTCGGCTGCCATCCCGACAGGGCTGCTGCTCCCGCTGAAGCATCGTTGTCAGGTTTGCTTGATTTGCCTCGCACGCACACACACCAAGGAGAAAAGGACTTCTGCTCATCCTACACAATATTTAGGCTGTAAGAAAGGAAAATCCCTGAACATTGAATGCGAGCTTACATGCAGCTGGCCTGCTAAGTGAACGAGATGGTGGGTTAGTTGAGTGTCCAGGCCAAACCGAGGCAGCACTGCGCCTGCCAAATCCCCTCCTCCACCCCCCTCAGGCCTGGAGACACAGGGGTTTCTGTGTGAGATTATAATGCTCCCTCCACAGCATGTATAGGGGAGCCTTGTGCCTACGTGCAGTGTCTCGATAAAGCGTAGAGAAAGCAACACAGACATAAACACACCAAAGTGAGTGTTACGCATCATTCTCAGACATATTCTCTGTAGCTGTTTTGTCCCTGATCTGCAGTGTGTGTTCATGTGTGAGGCTCCGTTGCTTTACCACTAGGCTGCACTGTCAGTCTGCCTGTCTAATAGGCTGCTCGCCTGCGAGGACAACAACACTGTCATCTTCACCCCGACGCTCCGATCTTTCAAGTGCAGAGGAGAAAACGCTCTCTGAACCCTTAAACACAACACAAAGAACCGCTGATTTTCGTCAGTGGCTCTGATGTAAACGCATGAACAGAGGGATTTGTCGAAGAAAAGGATGCCTTGAAAGGAGCAGCCTGACAAAAAAAAAGTTCAAACAGAGAAATTAATCTATAGACATGCTTATAACTAGCATAATATGAAGAATATTAGAAAAACAACAATTTATGTAAGGATGACATTCCATTAAGACGTACAGCCTGGAGCTACTCAGCATCAGATATCGACACAAAAATGTTTGTTCTGAGTTTACACCCAAACATGATCTACTGTATGGCACCAAACCGGAAAATAGATCTGTATCGCCAGAAAACTCACACTGGCTGCTGTCTCAGTCACCTTTCAGATGTCTGGTAATTGATTTTCTATGCAGAGACACATCAGCGAGACATCTCAGTTTAGGCTGCTGCATAAAGTCTCCTCTCATTTTTGGCTACAGGAGGAGGTCGGACGATTTCCACGTGCACAATATAACGTCCAAGAGCGTGTGAATAATAGCTGTCTGAGACAAGGGTATTATAAGAATAATAATGTGACTCAGAATATGAATATGAATATAAATGTGAGCAGAAAGAAGAGTAATACTAACAGTGTAGGGTCATTTTGTCCTTTAGCCATAATTGAAGCAGTGTGAGGGAGAGAAACGTGTGATAGATGTGTTATTATATACACAAGCTCAATCTACACACACACACACACACATAGGGGCAAGCTCATTAAAATGGCTCCCCATAGCTCCCTGCTCTCACAGTGAGTCTTTGGGAAGCCTTGTTGTTGTAAACTCATACAGTATATGCATCCGCCATAATGAGAAAATTTACTAACGACTTTATCGAAGCAGGAAGAAAGTGGGGAGTTCCCCTGCATGTGTGTGTGTGCGAGTGTGTGTGTGTGTGTGTGTGTGTGTGTGTGTGTGTGTGTGTAAGCCCACCTCGGGATGAGAATCTGAATCTGAAAGTCCACCTGCGTTTACCTCGGGGGTCTGTGGGCAGCAGTTGGCATTAAAACCTTAAGATGTGTGTCTGCATATGTGTCTGTATGTGTGTGTGTGTGTGTGTGTGGGTGTGTGTGTGTGAGCGAGCAGATGGTGGGGGTCAGTGCATGCCTACTGTTGTGGGGCTTGTTGGTGTGTGTTGGCTAAATATAGCGCAGTAGTGACAGAGCTGCTCAGAGCACAGTCACTGACTCTGTCGCCACTCGCACCTTAATTCTTTGATCAGTTCAGCTCCGTTCATTTCACCTGAATGCGATCGAGTCACTTCAAAGCAAAGCAACCGACTTCATCTCAGGTAAGTTAATTTCCAACTGTAAACTAACTATCCGCACAACGACATGTAAAGATGTCATTTCATCTGACAATTGTTATCATCCGTGAAAAAATAAAAATAGCTTTCTCTCAGAAAAGTATTTTCCCCTAACTTGCTTCTTTCACTTTCTTCATAAATGTTGCATATAAACGCACATCAAGCAGTGACAGGGCCTTTATTTATCCTCAGCTGCAAAGAGAACCAAGCTTTTATTCTAATAAGACAATCCTAAAATGTTCCCAATGTTCTGGGTTAATTTTTTCGTCAGTTGTCTGTTCTCTGGTTTACTTCTTTGTGTATTTTTTGTTAACGCAATCTCAATCCTTACCACCTTTTTACTTTTCTTTATGTTAGCAGACTCCATTTCTACACAAACATAGGCTACTGTTGCTCTCTGTGAGCGGAGGCATTGAGATGAGGCACTCAAGAATATTCATAAAATCACATCCATCGGACTCACATCATGGAAAATCCTCCCTCCACTAAGAAATCCACAGTCCGCAGCATCGGACAGCATTCATAGACTTGTCTAGGCAACAGAGAGAGACAGTTTCTGCTCCTTTGAGTTACTCTTTTTAACAGACATGCTTTTCACACTCACTAGTTCATTCTAGACTACCCTAACCCTGTGTTTATCAGTGTAACCATGAGGGCGAAGGTCTCCTTAGCTTAAAGCAAAAGTCTCGGCAAAATGCAGCCTAGGCTTTTTTTAGGGTTAGGGTTAGTACCCGAGTCAAACCTTCGTGTAAACGCATAATTATGACAAAAGAGGCACTTTTAAGATTTACCGTATTTTCGTTTTCGGGTCAAACTAAGCCGACTAAGAAGGCTCGACACAACATGAAACTTTGCTCGTAGTATCACCAGGGTCTCTACACATGAACACTACACTACTCACGTTAGCATTAGCTTGTTCAGCTCGCCACTGTCATGCCAATGAGAAGTGTCGATTTCCGAATGCGACATAACATGGAAGTGAGTTAAGGTGTACTGCTCCTAAAGCTTAGTTCCATATAAATGCACGGATAATTCGTTGTTTTGTCGTTAGCGGTGGTCCACCTTAGTTCTCGTCCATGTTACGTTGCATTCTGAGATCGATACTTCTCGGCTGCCATGACGACGGCTAGTGGAACAAGCTAATGCTAATGTGAGTTGTTCAAAAAACTTGCTCTTTAGTAAACTCTGTGTACACAAACAACGTTCTCAATGCTCGTGTTCATGTGTAGAGACCCTGGTGATGCTACGAGCAACATTTATTGTTGTGTCGAGCCTTGTTAGTGTTTTAAAAATAGCGATTTTGATGCTATCGCTAAAGTGTTCTTAATACTCACATTGAAAATGGGTTTGACTCGAAAACAAAAATATGGTAAATCTTAAAAGTGCCTCTTTCATCGTAATTTTGTAAGGTAAGGTTTGACTCATATACATTCACAAAAAAAGCCTAGGTTGCAGTTTGGCGAGAGTTTCGCTTTAATGAAATAGTCATTTTAACCCCAACCAGATGTTTTTTTAATCTCGACTAACTATAGAATTAATTAATGTCTGGCTAACAATGATGGTCGCTTCCAGGTAGAAAACTGCCGTTGATTTGCATTATGGAGATGTGAAATTGGCAATCTCTTTTACATTTATTTGTATTTATCTGTAACTGTTACATTTAAAGATATATAAATAAACAACAGTGATCTTTCCTATCGGACACTTCTGCTGAGCTTATTTCATAAACTACTAGTGTCTTTAACATCGACCCAACGACGACATCTCGGGCTACTGGAATAGTTTGGAGATGTTTTTTTCGCCAAAGGAGTGTCTCTAGGCTTGACATTGCAGCTGCGACAGCCAGACATTTTAGTAAGCCTGGTAGACCGCTGGAAAACAAGAGGTAAGGAGATCGGTCAGACCTGCGACTGAATGCCTGGTCTGGGCTGCCATCCTGTGCCACAACCCCCTGGGTGCCCTGATTGCTCCGCTGTACAATCAGACAGGGAGGGATTGTAATCGACCCTAACCCTGGCAATATTCTTTTTTAATACCGTGATAATTATCGTACCGTGGACTATATGTTGTGATAATATTGTGCCATGAGTTCTTGGTATCATTACATCCCTCATCAGAGCTGTGATGATTCACTCTTTTCTTCTGCTTTGTAGTTTTTCATTTTGTGAATCTATAGTTGAAACTCTTTTAAATCCTCCCCTGGCTCACCAGCCATAATTCCTACCTTTCTGGCAGTCTTTTAATGTGAAAGGTCTGCATGAAGGGTTGAACTTCATCGATGTAACTTAACAGCGACCAAAAGAATGACAAAGCAGTGATTTGAATTAGTTGAGGAGTGAAAACAGTATTTCTCTTAAAAAAGACAAACTCGCAGTATTTTTGTCATACTGAACTAAAGGAGGCAAACCTCATTTCAGCACAAGAGTTTGTAAGTCTAGTTGAGATGGATTCTCTGTCGACTACATCCCTGCATGAACTGCTCGGTGTTTGCAATCACAAAGTCAGCAAGCCGAATCCACTAAGATTTTCATCTAATCTTCCTCTCATCTGGATGGCTTGTTTGATCAGACTCTACTACCCCAGCGTCCACTCCAATGTCCTCACACATTCAGCATCTTTGAGATACTCATTTCCAACCCTCCTCCTCTCCCCTCTCCAGCTACAGCGACAGACAAACACTGAGAATCTGAAACTATTCAGATTTCCTGCGAAGACCTTTTTTTCCTCATATGTTTTGCTTGTCATCCCCCAATTCTCTGCTCCCCCTCCAACACGGAGGTCAGCGAACTCTTATCAGGGTGCTTGCAGCTTACACAGCTCAGGGTCAGAGGTGCTGCACCTTACAGGTAGCCTCACAGAGACGAGCTTTGTGACTAAGCTCCAGTCGTGACAGGTTGCAAAGTATGAGGGTAAAATATACACTGACTGATAGGACTGCATGCACACATAGCTCCATCAGATCGCAGGTGGTGGATGGTAATAATTATTAAACATTTTCGGAGATAGAGTATTTGATGTTGCCAAAATCCAGGGTAAGCATTTTAAAGCAACGTCAAGGGATGAAGACAAAAGTATGACACTTTACAGCACCTGTCATCAGGCTGCTGATGTAAGTGAATGCAGGTACAGTCACTGTGATTATGAAGTGGGCCACTGTCATATGTTTGAAGCCCCTGACATCTCCAGACTCAGCTGTGACAAATAATTTACTGGCACAACTCTCTTGACATGCTGCAATCCATTGCTTGCAATATAGCAAACTGCTCCTAATTAAAGAGGACTGACGATGACATCCTGGGGCCCCTCGACACAGACACCTGGAAGGACCCCCTGGCCACACGTGCCCATGTACACACATATGCAAATGCACATATGCCGTGCTGTTTCCTACATCATCTCCCAGACAAAATGCTGTGTCCAAACATATTTATTCAACTGCAAATGTTGATAAATATGGGAGCCACAATGTAGCATCTGAAAATGCTGTCATAAACACTGGACATATGGACCATGCACTGACCAAATGCATCAACAGCACACGTGTTAACACAGCCGCCTACACCGCAGACACTTGCTGTAACAACACAACTGTTTCTATGTACGTGCAGCATGTCTGTGTCATGTCTTTAAGTGTGTTTACTAGACTTACTTCCAAATATACCATGAAGTCAAATGTTGTTTATTTTATTTTTCATTTTTCTCCCGTTTTGCTCCTGTCACAGAGCATAATGTAGGGGAGAAATACAACCTTTACAAGTTTTTCTGCTGCTGACTTGCACATGGACTTGTGTCTGTTACTATCAGGGGTGTGCATACACAGGCTCTGCCTGCAAATGCGCACCAGAAAACACGATGGTGCAAGATGAGTATGAACTAGAACAGTGACGGTGCATTATGGCATAGAAAATGAAATTGATCGCACAACCTAGACTGATGACTGACTGAAGACCCATTGGCACACGATTGTTTTTTAGTTTGTAGTTGTATTGGCACTGAAACAAATACCTGACACAGAAAATGTTACCCCAAAAGATGAAATACACACATCAAAAATGACTGTTGATATTTTGGGGGATTTTTAGGTGTTTTTCAGTGACAATCTCCTGATCTTACAATTTTACAATGACAGTATATTTCAACAGCTGTGTCCCAATTCAAGGGCAGCATCCTTCAAGGACCCAGCCCTCGCCGCCCGCAAAGGCAGGGTCCTTCAGAGAGACCTGCAGGCCACGTCAACCGTTGTTAAATGGGACGGTCTGGCCTTCGCAGCATTTTCTGGTTGCATCACCAGATGTTCCCGCCCCTACAAGTACGTCACTATTTATGCAGCCCAGGTCTGCGAAAGTGACAAGAAGAGTAAAGTTTGACTGTCAGATATGTTCGAGCTACAGGAATTCCTGATTTCCTTTTTAATCCTCCTGCTTGTAGAAGAAGAGGTGAAGCGGTTCTGTTTTATCTCAGGTTGAGAGGACCGTGGAGAGGTAAACCTGAACCCACAGTAATGTTATCATTATTATCATTATTAGCTAGCTGACAGTTTGGGGTTATTAACATACCGATACATTATGTTAATGCTGACATACAAACTGTTGATCACCACATACAGTTTTATTTTAATTTTAAAGGCGTTATCCCTATTTAAAATGTTTGTTAGATAGTTTTGTTTGTTGTAATGATTTATTATCATCATAATTATATTATGAAATTACCTCTTTCTTAAGAAATTCTTAATGACATGGCAGCCGTCAATCGAGTCAGAACTGCAAACCCAGTTGATGGACGATGTGGTGGACAGAGGAGACTGGACCCCTAAACACCCTGAGTACCGACCCAGATGATGTCCCACTGACACCATGCAGCCCAGCAGCACTGCAGGGACTCCTGCTCAGCCTGTTACTGTACATCATCTCTAACTGTTTTAATACTGTTTTTAATAATAACTGTTTTTGTTAATAGTTAATAATAAATTGTAAATAGTTATTTATATTGTAATTAGGGCTGTCAGTTTAACGCGTTAATTAGATTAATTAATTACACTGCAAATTAACGCGTTATAAAAATTAACGCAATTAATTCTGAGATTCTGAGTGGCAATTCAATGCGCGAGCAATTTAAATTTGGCCCATTGAATGACCTGAAGGCTACTTGGCAGTGGCACGTCACTTCCCACCTGCGTCGCCAGTAGGGCTGTAATGAATCGAAGCTGAAATGGCGACACTCAGATCCACGAACCTGTCTCGCGCTGTGAGAAGGCAGAATCCAGTCCAGATCAGCCCTATGAGCTGTAAGTAACACTACATTAACACCGCAGTGGTCGTTCGCCAATTCTCCGCCGTTGTTCGTTTACACAGAGCGAAACACCGCTGTAAAGACTGCATAATGCATAATTCACACAGAAAGCGCCGCTGCGGCTCCTAAAGAGACGTGACGGTACACGTCATGATGATGACGTGTGTGTTTTCAAGGGGTTTCCCCGGTGTCTCCCCTGTCACTCAAAACCGACGGAGACAGTCTTCCGGGGTAAAGTTCACTTAAGTCTCGGTCCGGATGGCTGACCGTCGCTGAGATTTTTTTTCATCAGAAACACTCAATGAGGTAAAGTGTTTTTGCCGGTGACAGACGCTGTTTATCAGGCAGAAATGTGACGAGGAGTCTGTAGGACGGGCGGGAGGAAGGACGCTTCTCCACGTACAGCTGTGGTATTTTTAACTTGTTGCCAAAGACAGTTACAGTTACTACGTTACCTTGTTTTGTGGGACATTTCTCTGTATTAAGTTGAGTGAAGGATCTGTGCAGTTTACAGACCATCAGATAGACACGCCCTCCACAATACTGCACCTCTGATACTATCAGACAAGTATCATATACATAAGTTATTGAAATGTTGCATAAATAAAATGTTTAATTTAGAAAGAAAAAAAACGAGGTTTGTATCCAACGGTGGGTCAAAAATTGTGATACAAACCGAGTCGTAAGTTACAGTCCTAGTTGCTAATCAAAGCAGGGTGACAACAGACATGGACGCGACTCAGGGGAGCGAGGCGAGCACATCGTTGCTATGGCCTTTGAATGGCAAGTTCTTCTCTCCTTAGTGTATTCAATTGATTAGTCATGTAATACAATTTTGTAATATCCTAGAATTCGAATTCTTTATTTGAGTACCTTTAGGAGATATGAGATCAAAATGCGATTAATTAGATTAATTAATTACAAATCCTGTAATTAATTAGATTAATTTTTTTAATCGCCTGACAGCCCTAATTGTAATTATGTAAATAGTTGTAAATGTTAAAACCTTAATAATAAAAGAAAACATTCAATCCCTTGTTGTCCCTGAAAAGTAGCACTTGATGCCGTTTGCTGTTATAAATTGTACTTAAGCTGTAAATACTAAATGGAATAGACAATGTGGAACAATAAAACAATATTTTATTTCATGAATTATATAAAATGAACAATTATGAACAAATATTTTTTTAAAAACTCATAAATTAACTAAATAACAACAGAAATAATGTAAGGATTGTCCTCTGGAGAAGAGCCTCTCCATCCTCTCTGCAGCCTCATGTCCTCCTTCATCCTCCCTCCTCCTCTTCCTCCTCGGCCCTGGCTGGCTCTCCTCATCTTCTTCATCCTCCTCCTCCTGGTCACTTGGCCCTGGTTTGTCCTCAGGGATGGAGGCAGTTAGGACAGGGGGGGCAGTGGAAGGCCTCTGTCCTAACACCTCATCCATGCGGACACACCAGGACCCAGTAGCAGCGCTGGGCCTCCCGCTGACCCTCTCCTGTCCCTGGATATTAGCAATTTTCAGCAAAGTATTTATTAACTTGCATGGGTAGAAAGAAATATACTTTAGTTTCCACATTATCATTTAAACCTGCTGCTACTTTGTACTTGTTCTTTAAATGGTCCCACTTGTTTCTGGCCTGCTGGGCTCGACCTTCCCCTGCAGGCCCGTTGTTTCCAGAACTGTTCTGAACACAGAGAGAAGCAAGAGAAAAGGTCAACACAAGATCACATTAACACAGGGATGCAAAGATTTACAAAAAGTGACATCAGGACTGACAAATCGGTTATTTATTATTTATTATTACCTTACTTCCATCCAGCCAGCGGAATGTTTCGCCCAGTGAACAAATATTGTTCTGACCTCGGACAGTGATGAAGCTCTCTGTTTGCTCCCTAAAACAAAATGAAATGTAAAAGATGTTTTGTGTTATGTCAACAGACAAAAGAGTACTAATACAGCAGAAAAATATAATCATCATAAGGATAATCATAAACTTTTAGCTCCTTATTCAAATGTTTAACTAGACTTATAGTTTACAGTCTGGAAATAAAGAGGGGATCACAGCCTGATCTGAATCTGTTCATCTTGGTCCATTTATGTTTAACTAGACTTATAGTTTACAGTCTGGAAATAAAGAAGGGAACACAGCCTGATCTGAATCTGTTCATCTTGGTCCATTTATGTATATGAAGTAAAACGAGTCTATAACATCTCCACAGGCACAATATGATATAAGTCAACCTCTGAAAGTCTAACATTTGAAAGTAAAGGCTTTTAAGGCTTAACTTCCAAAGGCATCAAGTTGAGCGATACCAGCATATTTTAACTGACATTTTGAGGCTTTAAGGTCCATTGAAGTTTAATATATCGGGCGTTAGATGTTCAAATGAGTAAAAACCGAGTATAGACCCAATACTTACATTTAAATGCGAGATCTGCACCATTATTTCTTTCTTTCTTTCTTCTCTTCGGGCGAGCAATGAATTTTGGGCAATTTATAGCCGCAAAGGATAGTGGCGGTGTGTCCTGTAGGAAGAAGGAAAAGCAGGCAGCATTTGTGGGGTGCATTTGGAGGATCCTTTGAAATGGGACAGGCTTCGCGCGCTGTTGTGACATAATTGCACTTCAAATGCGCACTCTGAAGGATGCTGCCCCTGAATTGGGACCAGTGATGCCAGTAACGCTTTACTTAACGCGTGACTTAGTAACGCTTTACTTTTTTCACTAACTAAGCAATCTAACGCGTTAATATTTCCAAACCAGTAATCAGATTAAAGTTACTTATTCAAGCCCCCGTGCATTACTACTATTTTCGTCATTTTCCTCAGTAAGAATATATATTTTTGCTTTCTTCTTGCGTCTCAGGGAGTGACGTCACGTACGTGACAAGTCACGTTTTCAGCATGAGGACAACTCAGGTGTACACCACTCAGTGACACAAACACAAACAACAATGGAGGGAGGAGAGAGATGCGCGTTTTCGAGCTGGAAATACAGTCATTATTTGGAGTTCGTGTCGGCTAAAGATCAGAATATTAAGGCCCGTTGTACACTCTGTGTTGGCGACAAAGTACTATCAAGCTTCAAAAACACAACGCCAAATTTGGAGTCGCAGCACAGTTAAGTTTACAGAGCAAGTCCCACCAGGTGGTGTGAAGCAGAGAACTGCTAGCAAAGCCACGGCCTCCACTTCTGCAGGAGGTCCCCACCGCCCAAACAACAAAAGCTGGACTTCGGTGCAAAACAAGTGCGTGGGGGAGAGTTGAAGAAGTTGGTCACACGGTATGTTGTAGAGGAAATGCTGCGCTTAAACACGGCTGATTCGCCCTCGTTTGGTGATATAATAAACAAGATCCTGCTACTATCAATGCCATGCTGCCTCACAGAACATCTTTTTGTTCCTACCTGGCGGTGTTCGGTGTGTGCTCCTGTCAGACCTGTTCCGGCTACGTGACTGCAAATCTCCATCAGAAAACTTTTCTTAATCAATATGCATATATGCTAATCACACTCTCCTTGTCCACCCATCAAACCCCTCCTCTCCACACCAGAGCAGTGACAGAATGTTCAAACTGAAAGTCAGTCACACTGAAAAAATACTGACATTTGAAAAAAAATCCTGTTCCTGAAAAGAGACAAATGTGAAGATCAGATGATTGTAAATAAAAAATATAAATGAAAATGTTTTCAGTGCCATTTTTTTCCTTTGTCAGCACTGTTTTTTTTGTCAATGACAAATTTTATTCCCAATGCCCAAATTCACTATCACTCTTCTGGTTCGATAGAAGAGAAGCTACTTTGTTTTGTTTGGCTGAACACCATGCAAAAATTTAAAAAAGACAACAGTGTGTGTGATCACGGATGAGACAGGGCATGAAAAAAAAAACAGTTTGCTTTTGTAGCAGTTGGTGTGCTTGTAGTGTCAACAGTCCATGCAGTCAAACGTTTTGGGCTGCACCCGAATGACCACAGAGGGATCCACACAGAACCGGGTCGACTGGAAAAAGTCCACACATCCCGGGTCTTGGCACTTCCTACTTTCTTACACAAGTACTTCTGCAAAGGATATAGATTTGTTATCAGATGCTTACAATTCTTGTAATGTGAGTAGACTGCCTTCAAACCTCTCCAGTGGTTCTGTATATGGTCAATGGTCCACTGGATTCTGGCTACATTCATCTTTTCATACACTTGTCTGAACAACTTCTTGTTTCAAGCTTTTCAAGACGTCCAACAGATAAGTTGGATTCGCCACCGACAGTTTCGCTCCTGCCATGTTTTTGTGCCTCATGGAAGCTACCCCACGCATGATGCTGCCCGCACGAGCATGCGCAGAAGTAATATATAATTATTCCAAACAGGGAGAAACAATTCAAATGGTAAATATTTTCCTCGATTGGAATGTCAAACGTTTACACCACCCCTCTTGATGTAACTGAAAATGAATTCAGATCAGTCTCTTCCGATGGAGGTGTATACATGAGGCATTTTTATTCTGATTTAGCGTTTATTCTGATTGTTCGTGAAATATCAGGGTCTGTGCAAACGTAACTATTATGTAGTAATTCTTGTTGCTCAGTCATTTATCCAAAAAGGCAGTCAAAGATTGCACAAGCTCTGCACACATCTCAGAAGAGTAACAGCATGTCAAGCTAACGTAACCTGACCCAGAGACAGTAACACCTGGCTATAACAACCTAGCAGCTAAACCTCTGTCATAATGAGCTTTAGATCAAAACGAGTGAGTTGACTTTGCTAACAAAGCTAAATGAAAGCAAAGCAAGTGGAACAACACATGACATAAAACTTAGCAAGCCAGCTAATATTACTTACTATTCAACAGCAACAAGTCCAACTCAACATGAGGCTAACCTGTCTAAGATTTAGTCTTGACTCTTGTCTCTGGCTCGGCCACTGTTTCTTTTCCTCCTCTTAGAGTACGTCCACACGTAAGAAAACGATCTTTTTTCCCTCTGTCTTCCTCGGCATCATTTCAAGAATATTTGCATCCATACGGATCCACTGAAAACGAAGAAACGGAGAAGACGACACGGAGCATGCGCATAAAGCTTGCGCACTGTAAACATACAGACAGTAGACGGAGAAACTGAACTCAACAACAAGAAGATGAAAACGGCGAGTGCAAGGAAACCAGAATCATTTGTGTGGACCGTTAATGAAGTCAAACTGCTGCTGCGACCTTTGATAGCGGGGATTTAACATTGGCGTGTGTTTGACTGAGGAGGCGAGAATATGGGCCACGGGTCTATAATTAAGTATATCTATCATGTGTCGCCACATTTCTTCCGATGCATATGTTGTATATCACTGTTGACGCCTGTTTCACGTCATGTCACATGTTTACGCCTACCTCAGTGGCGCTTTTTGGGAAGAAGAAATGAGAAACTGGTTGAGAGAGGAAAATTACACCTCCCTCATAGATAGACAGAGTGCTGCCTTTACCTTGCAGCAAATGTGCTGCCTTTTCTATCTAAAAGGGGCTAGTAATTCCTCTCTCAACCAGTAGAAAATGCTGTGAACACCTGATTATGCATGAAAAAAAATATGGTCATATACCATGAAACCGTAGGAATTTTGAAAAATACTGTGATATACATTTTTGGTCATACCGCCCACCATACTTCTGTTAATATGGAACAATGACATATGACAAAAGTAGAATCTGGGAGTCAAGCGTGGCTCATTTAAGAAAAAGGCAGCTGTGAAGTTGTGTCATGGCATGACAAATGTGTAGTGCAGGGTACAGTTTGACCATGAATTAACGCTTCTCAGGATACAAGACCACCTCATGTTTGAATGACTACAATCACTGTCCCCAGGGCCGACCCGAGGCATAAGCGAACTGAGCGGCCAATCGAGAACTTTTTTATATATATATTAGGGCTGTAACGATACACGTATCGAAGCTGACATCCCGACACTCAGATCCACGAACCTGTCTCACGCTGTGAGAAGGTAGAATCGCGACACAACTTCCAGTCCAGATCAGCCCTATGAGCTGTAAGTATCACCACATTAACACCACAGCGGTCATTCGCCAATTCTCCGCCGTTGTTTGTTCACACAGAGCGAAGCACCGCTGTAAAGACGAAGCACTGCGTAATTCATACAGAAAGCCGGCGCTGCGGCTCCTAAAGAGACGTGACAGTACACGTCATGATGATGACCTGTGTTTTTTCAAGGGGTTTCCCCGGTGTCTCCCCTGCCAATCAAAACCCGACGGAGGCTGTCTTCCGGGGTAAAGTTCACTGAAGTCTCGGCCCGGAGGGCTGACCGTCGCAGAGATTTTTTTTCATCATAAACACTCCGTGCGTTAAAGTTTTTTTGCCAGTGAAAGACGCTGTTTATCGGGCAGAAATGTGACGAGGAGTCGGTAGGACGGGCGGGAGGAAGGACGCTTCTCCACGTACAGCTGCACTATTTTTCCTCGTTGCCAAAGACAGTTACAGTTACTATGTTACCTTCTTTGGTTCTGTAACGTTGCTTTGTGGGACATTTCTCTGTAATAAGTTGAGTGAGGGATCTGTGCAGTTAACAGACCATCAGATAGACATGCCCTCCACAATACTGCACCTCTGATACTATCAGACAAGTATCATATCAATCAAGGTTTGTATCGAACTGTGGGTCAAAAATCGTGATACAAACTGAATCGTGAGTTTGGTGTATCTGACAGCCCTAAAATATATATATATATATATATATATATATATATATATATATATATATATATATATATATATAAATTAACATTATAAATAAACAAGTGACATAAATGAATGAATGAATGAATGAATAATTAAGCAAAAGGCCATGAATCTGAATGAATTTAGGTATTGCCCTTTTCCAACTGGCCATCCCAAAAATGCACCAGAATTCAGGAAACCACATCTACCAAATTCAGAATTTCACTGTTTGCACCCACTTTCATACAAATAAGGTAGGGGGGGTCTTAATGTATTTGTGCCCAGGGGGACAGTAGTTCATAATCCGTCTCTATAATAATACAATTTATATTGTAACATTATAGTGTGACATTATATCAATAATTGTCAAGCACAGGTGACTTTGCAGTGGTGGGAGGGGGGCCCCAAATCAAATTCTGCTTAGGGCCCACAAAAGGCTTGGGCCAGCACTGACTATCCCTGCCAATATTCATGCTATCGCTAATCCATGCAATGTTGATCTTGCTAGACGGCAAACTGGCTGCAAAAATAATGAATTACATTTGACTGTTAACCACACCCCCGTTCTCTGTTCCAGAAACTACACTGACCATTAGACAGAAGGAATAATTATCTGAGTTAAAGACAAGAAAAAATAAATTTAAATTAGTGTATAGACTATGATCAGTGATTTGCTTGGTTGCACTACCATAATGTAATGTGATTGTGTGTATGTGACATTAAAAGTGGTCTTAGGGGAAATTAGACCTCCACCAGGGTACACAGAACTACAAATTGAGCTCCTAACAGACTACAGAGAATGCTATATGGAGATACTGAGCTGTCTCCTCGAACAAAGTGCCTCTTTTGTCTGTCACAAGGCCTCTCACCAGCTCTCAGGACCATTATTACTAATCATGATATTCTTCGTGGAGAGACTTAAATCGCCTCTTCAAAGTTGCATCCTTGGAGCAAATCTTTTTATGGGCAAATACTTCAACCTGACTGTGTAACCCAGCAACATCTGTAAGAGCATTCAGCATTTAATGAGCCTCCATTCGGTCTGAAACTTCTGCAGTCTTCTGTTGTCAATCTGGGATTCTCCCTTTGAACTGTGCTCCTGCCCAAGCAGCCAGGACCAAACACACTCCTACTGTGAGCTGTCTAGCCAACCTTGACGCACAGCTAAAGTACATCTGCACAAAGCTGTGTCGTCTGAGGTGAAATCAGTTCTCTCAGACAACAGACATCTTGCAGCCTGATTAGTATGTCATGCTTTGTGTAATGAGCGTTGATTATTCATTCTAATTTACCTGCATATGTTACTGATTGCTGCCTCACTGATTTTTTTTCTTCCTTCGGAGCAATTTCACAAGCAGTTCACGGGTTTCGGTCTCTGCTGCTGCTGCTTCTGATGCCACCAAAGGACGGCTCCTGCTGTATAAGATCACATCCTTGTATTACGTGTCAAAACGGCAAAAAATATAATAATTTAATCCAATAAGAGGTTTTATCATCAAGGGCAGAACTATCCCCTTGCGGATAACGCTCGGCTATGTCCTTGAACGCAGATTTATTATAAAGTAGTAGCAGAGAGATCTTTCTCATTTCAAGTTGTTGACACAAGTGTACACCAATTTGTTTTATCTTCACCTTATTTTCAATGTTTTTCAAATATTCATCAGGTAACACCACAGACACCTCACCCTGAAACATTCATACTGCTGATGTTAAGAGCATTAAATCCTCTCTGCTTACACTAAAGATTACAAGGATTGCTCTACTGAATAAAAACTTGACTCATCTAAGTCATACAGAGATAAGCAATCTCAAATAGCAGTCAGCACAGTAATGTCACATAAAACTGTCCAGCACAGGCATTGATTGTGCTATATTCTAATTCAGCATGTACATTGTACAGCACTAATAGCATGTCAACAACAGAAATACTGCTGTGATGCAATAATTTATTCCAGCAGCTTCTACTTGGTCATGTTTTTGTTTGTTGCAAAGCTGCCATCTGTGAAAAACAACATCTTCTGCCAATATTTACCATTAAAGGGGCTTTGAGAAACATCTCTATCGTTTGATCGACTCACATCCTTTGGACTGTCATGGAAAATCAGACCTGAGTCCTCTACAGAGAAATCCACAGTCCATCAGTATTAATCAACTTCACTAAATAATCCAGAGACATTAATGTGGAAAATATAGGCATGCAAATAGGCAATATAGGCATAACAAATATCAAATGTGCTTCAAGGTATTGAATCAAAGTTAGAAATTCCAGTATTCCACTAAGTGCTATGGAGCAGTGTTATAATGAGTGGGTACCTCTTTTTTTAATATTGTGTACACACACTCAAGCATGAGAGCAACTTGATACACATCCAACACTGCTGCTAGTTGAAAACTGTGTTGCTTATTAACAGCTGGTAGCAGTGTGACCAAGCAATGTGCCGTAAGACTGTTATCAAGCAAAATGGATGTTGACATTGCAAAATTTAAAATATTTTCACTATAGCTTTGCAATTGTTTTATGAAGGACAAAATCAGACAAAATCTTTCACCTTTAACCGTTTTTTGTACCTACACATAGTTTACAAGTGCATTGTCTTCATCACACCGACTCCTAAGGACATTCTTCAACCACACATCACTCTTCCAGAGGGCATAAAGACAAACGATCATACAGCCTCTGCCTTAAATCGAAACAGAAAGGTAATACTTACAAAATAAAACCAAATATTCAGAAATATGTACTTGATGAATGTCTTTCCATAACTGAATAAACTGGCCTCAGACTTCCCCAGAAGAGTGTTTAAAGCTAGAAAAAGTGTCTACTTAAAAGGGCCCTGCAAATGTAAGTAAAATAGAATGAAATTGCGCTGTTCCTTGTGGACAGTTTGTTTAGTAAATCAATCAATAAAAAATTTTCTCAGCTGATTAACATTTCTTCCCAGGAACTACATAGTGCGCCTTTAAATGGCAAACGCCAATGTGATCTTCTTACAGTACTGAA
Source organism: Diplodus puntazzo (assembly GCA_963678695.2). Taxonomy (NCBI): domain Eukaryota; kingdom Metazoa; phylum Chordata; class Actinopteri; order Spariformes; family Sparidae; genus Diplodus; species Diplodus puntazzo. The sequence goes on along the minus strand of OZ023157.1, from coordinate 31,599,432 downwards.
AATCTCACATAAGGTAATCAACCATTTACAGATCAACAAATCGGCATCAAGCATTAGATCATGGAAAAAAGGTAAAGACAAGTTTGCCATAAAATTATGGAAGACATGAGCATGAATCCTACCCTTCTGTTAAGTATATTTCTGATTGTGGCGTTTCCTTTACTCAATTCTGGTGCGTCACGCGTTAATGGGATTAGTATCCTCCCCTGTGGCCAGAAGGGGGAAACAGCACTGCAACAACAGCACGTCAGACCCTGTACAAAGCACACAAAAGGCGGAATTTACACTGTACCAGAAGTACAGTTTATTTCGGTTTTACAGAAAAAAAAAGAAAGTTTCAGGGATAAAGACTATGTGATTGGTTTGACATTTGTATGTCGCTTAACCTCCCTGTGCATTGTTGAGCTGCCTTCCCAAGCTTTTATATGGAAACACCCGACACTGTTTCCCACACAGTGAATGAGACAGTCCCAAAGGTAAAGTGCTGAGTGTGACATGAAAGTTTTTGTCTAAAAAATGCTACGCAGCGAGATGCTACGAGATAGAAAGTTAAAAACATTGAAAAAAAGGACCTGGTCATGGTGTGGAGAAACAACAGTGTTCACGTTACTTCAGATATGTCTATGTAATGTGTTGCAGAGAACTCTGAAGTTAGCAGGCTAACTTCTAGCTCCGGTATGGTTTTGCTCTGTCATACGTCGTCCGGCAACCCCCATTAGCTGGGTTTTGAGTCCGGCACGGCGTAGCGCTGCCAGAGAGCTGGAGTTGCAAGACCAAGGAGTTACCACGATAATTACATAATCACGCAAGACCGCAGTTATAGGCAGTGTTGGGGCTCGTTACTCAAAAAAGTAATATATTACACATTACACATTACTCTCAAAAATAGCAGTGCCTTACATTACAAGATTACTGCCTGGAGAAACGAGTTACATTACTCGTTACATTACTCGCTACATTCTGTCTTGGCGTCTCATTCATGTTAGTCCACGGTTCCTTAGCAAAAATATTTGTGTGTGTGTGCTGTCTCTGTAGGTGCTCCGTTAAGTTTGAGGAAGTGTTAGCAGCGGTGAGGAGAGGTTTCCAACACGGGCAAAGTGCACCTTACAGTCAAGTTATTTTTCTTACGTTCATCAAATTCAAAGTAATGTTTATATCTCTAACCCTCCAGCCTGCCCCAGCCAGCGCCCACACACACCGGCCTGTCGCCTGCGCAGCCGCGCGGGAGGGGAGAGAGCCCGGCGCTGCTCACAAACACCCGCTGTAAAGCAGCTGACATTAGCGGAATCATTTAATCATTGTGTCCCGTATGAGAAGAAAGCGGCCCGATGGAAAGCTTTTACGGACGTAGCCACGTTGAATATCGCCTAAGACATGCTGCTCGTATATACAGTGGAGCCGAAGGTTCATCCACATGCTAAAAATGTTCGACCCCAGGTTTGTGTTAAGGAGCCACAACGGGGCATGATGTCTCAAGCCAGAGGAAGCAGACAGGCTTGTTTTCCTGGCCAAAAATGTGTAAAACAGACAGCAAACACACACCTCATGTCCTGTACATCTACCAACATGCCATGTTTACTATGCAGCATGCAGATCTTTAATTTTGTTTATATCTTCAGGGATATAAAATACTTTTTGTAAAGAAAGGCAGATTTTACAAAATAAAATATTTCATTAAAGTAATGTTAACACTTTATCAATACCAATATGGAAACTCTGTTTTTATAATAGCAAGCAATCTGACATGTTAAATATATGTTTACAAAAGCATTTTTATCAAAAAGGGACACATTCTTTGGATGCACTTCTATATATTTTTTCAAGTGAGTTTGAAGCTGCAATGTTTACAATGGCAGGGTAAATTTGTTGTAAATCATAACATTAAAATGAAAGCAATGCTTTTAATTTTTTCTTTGTAATTTTGAAGTTTGTTCTTGAGAAGAAAAAAAATCGATTAAAATCGTAAATCGAGTTTGGTGTGAAAAAATCGTAGATTCAATTTTTAGGCAATATCGCCCAGCTCTAATCTGAATAAGTCGCTAAATTTGTCGCTCATAGCTTTTTAGAAATAAAGTTGCTAAGAGGGTCTGAAAAGTCGCTGAATCTAGCGAGAAAGTCGTCAAATTGGCGGCCGCCCCCAATTATCTGGATGCTATGTTGATGCCAGCACAAAAATCTCAAATAAGAGACAAATACAAGCACTTCTTCTATTCCTTAAGTTTGACACATTTCATATTGTTGTGTTTATAACACATGTAATTATGTAATTATCACGGGAAGTCCTTGGTCTCGCAACTCCAGCTTTTCGGCGATGCTGCGCAGTGCCGGACTCAAACCGCAGCTGGTGGGGGTTGCCAGACGACGGAGCAAAACCGTACCGGTACGCAACAGACATACATCCAGTAGATAGAAAGTACTCTTACACCTCTTGTCCTTACTTAAGAGAAAAGTGCAACTGTTCACTGTCTTAATTCAATTACTCTCTTTTACCTACCAAGACAAGCATAATTGCCTCATTAACTCAATGTTAAACACACCACGTTCAAACTGAACATAAACAAAATAAAACTCACCAAAACAGTGGTGGTTTGTCGTTCCACAGTCACCTGATTTCTGATTGAGTGTAAAGGTATTCTGGCTCTTTCGCCCACTGCTGATAGACGACTCTCTCTCAGTCCTCTGCTGCTTCATGCCTCTCGTGCCCCTGTATGCTGAGTTTTCTCATCCACAGAGTTTTAGTCTTGGTCAGAGCGTCTGTAAATCACCTCTGTACTGTATCTCCTGTCTTTAAAATTGTTACGTGAAGTCTTGGAGGCTGTGATTAGTCCCAGTCTGGTGTCCAGCTGTGTTCACTAGGTGTTCTGCTGAGCCCAGTCGAGCTGAGCCCTGTTGCCCACAACGTTCCTGGCAGATTTCCATCAGCTAATATGGCCACTTACCTTCACAGCTAACTGATGTACTTGCTGATGGCAGATCGTTGCAGATATGGCAGCTAGTTGCTACAGCCAAAGATAGCTACAGCAAAGAGTATCCACCGTGTTCATTCCCATTAAAGCTAACCTAACCCTAGCCAAAAGAGTTCAACTTCCCAGGTATAAAAATGCCCAGATCTTCCAAGATATGGGGCCCATAGAGAGTGCAAACTCCCACCAACTGAGCCAGTAACGTCTGGTTTTGTTCCCAGCTAACTTAGATAGAGATAAAATGATTTAATCTTGTGGCTCTTCAAGACATCCAAATTGTATTCAACCAAAAGGCTCAAATTATCATTATGTGAAATGAGTTATTAAATGAGTTAAATGAATGTGTTAAAAAAATGCATCCACCATTTTACAGCCACTTCTATGACAATGCAAGCTTATGAGGAAAGTGTGTTTTGGGGCCCCAGTGCATCATGTGACCTCAAAGACAAATTTAAACAGGAACAGATCAAAAACTAGGAGGCAAATTAGTAATATATAATGTTTTAAAAAGGAAACATAAAGACTTTTATGTAGGCTTGTTTTATAAAAAGGATCTTGTTCTTTCCAATATTACATACTAACCAATAAAAGAAAATCAGCTGAAGGTGGTCTATGATCACTCTGTTGTAATTTACAGTAAATTGTCCAATTGTTTGTTTGTTTGTTTCTGTATTTAAGTTTTTGTCCAGGAGCAGCACGGACCGTGAGAGGGTCTTAACCTAGAATAAAATCAATAGTGAGGTAACACTTTCTGTATGTGAGTGTGCACATGAGAAACTGTATTTTCCGTTTGATTGTGTGTGTGTCCATGGATGAGGAAAACAGAAAGTGTGTAAGCAAGAGAGAGGGAGGGCTATGAAGGGTCAATGTTGTTGTTGTGCTAATACAATTTAGTCCTAATTAGCAAGATGCCTCTGAGCCTCAAGTGTCCTCTCACAATACACATCGTTTCCCAACAATCAATTTCACTGAAAACAAGAATTAGCCCTGAATCCACAACATGATGACCCGAAGCCTTTGTTGTTGTGCTTGTTTTTGGTTGTTTTCTCTTTTTTTTCATGTACTTCATGAACATGACATTTCAGCACACACTAACATCCCAAAAGACGAATAGCAAAAAGTGATGAGTTGTCTTGTATCTTGTCTCGGAGAAAGCTTGTCTTGACTTGTTTGGAAACCCCGAGAGTTGACAGACTGACAGAGACTGCTCCACTGAGACCCTCTGTGTGTGTGTGTGTGTGTGTGTGTGTGTGTGTGTTGTGGTCACCCTATATACAGAAATAGAGACAGAAATAGATGACTATGGGCCACTGTTATTAAAAGGAAGGCATGATGGGCAGACTTTGTGAAATCAAAATTGTCACTTTCGGGATCATGACCGCGATGCATTATGTAATTCAAGCCTTACCCTCATCTATTATCAAGGAATAACGGTTTTATTTTCCGGTAGTCGGAATATCTTCTTATCAAGATGTCTGGAAGTATCTCCAGTATGTAGACCGTGGAAATACCTTCAGAACAGCAGTAAGTGATGTCAAACAGCCCTCTGAGATTTTCAAAGCTTGCCAGGTTTTTATTTGAAAGAAAATCGAATGCTTGGCTGTGTGACTCAAATGTAATAGAAGAGACCAAACAGAGTCAGTTTAGTAGTTTGGTAAGTATTAGACTCGCAAAGATATAACGCGCGTGTGATTGTCAGCAACAAACAAAACAGAACTACAGCCGCGCCATGATGGAAGAGAAGAATCCCCTGTGTGAGGACGGTGAGTTTTAGAGGCTGCATCTAAATGTCCAGATTCAACCACACTTGCAGTCTCGCAGACTTTGTGGGCATGTGCATGGGAAGGCTGAGAGTTTTGAGGGCTGTCCACTTTTCATCCATGAATGTGTAAGAAAATGACTTTATTATAACGTTACTTGAATCGTGTAGGCTAGAGATAATATTCAACCACATCAATATTCAGAAATATGTACTGTAGAAGTAGTCAAAATGTATCTATTATGGTTAAATTCCACCAGATCTGTGTCTTGTCTGGCTCAGCTCCATCACAGCTGATGGTTTCACTCTAGTCTATGTGTTCACTTCCACTGGCTCCGCTGCGTTGCGTATCTGCTCCGTCCCAGCTCCGGCAGCAGTGTTGCCAGATCAGATTGACAGTTTCCATCCCAACCACATCTTAGAACCTGCCCAATCCAATAAAAACCAGCCCAAACCAGGGGTGGACGCTTGTTGGGGCTGGTACTGCCTCGCAACTCCGCAGTTCAGAGTGCAGTTTTCACAATATTGAAAACTCGCCAAATGTGGACAAAACCAACCCAAATTTTATTCACCCGCCCAATGTATTTTTTTCCCGCCTGGCATAAACAAAAGCAGCCCAATTGGGCGGAAAACCGCCCAATCTGGCAGCACTGTCCGGCAGTCCAGACCCTTCTGAAGCAGATACACAGGACTTCTATTTATGCCGGATGCCAGAGCACGACACAGCAATTCAGTCATGCACTGAAGCAACAACATAACATCTGGTTAATTTTCAAATGAAACACTCCGTGGAACATAAATCTAAAAAAAAAAAGAGACAAATCCAAGCATTTCTTTTATTCCTTTGGTTGGAATCTCTTAGCGTTGTTGTGCACATACTTATAACTGCGGTCTCGCATGATTATGTAATTATCGTAGAAACTTCTCAGCCTCGCAACTCCAGCTGTCAAGCAATGTTGCACCGTGGCGGACTCAAAATGCTGCAGGTAAAGCTGGAACGTAACGGACATGCATGCAGTGGAATGGAATTGGACTTGTAGTCTCATGTGCTTGCAGACTTGACCTGATGACACCGAACGCGTCACAGTATGTACGACTGAAGCCTGTGAAATATGCATACATCCACATATATATACATATACATATATCTATATATATATATATATATATATAATACTAATACTAATAATATACACTAATAATATACATATAATATAGGCACAGTCTGAGAGATATGTGGGAGTGACGGAGCTGGCACATAGTCAGTGCTACAAGCAGTTTTAACACTGTGTTCATAAGGAGAGAAGTAGTTTGAATCATTACTTGGGACCTGGTTATGAAGGGGGGAAAGCTAACTTTATTGCAAGCCCATGTATTATACTGATTATTATCATGAACGATGGACCTAACAGCCAGAGTTACAAAAATAAAATGCAAGCAGTTTGTCCTTTGGTTAATGGCTGACCCCTCATGCTGCCCCGAGAAAATATCATCACCTTGGTTGGCGGACCTTAACAAATAAATGTGACAAGGTGACACAGGACTAACTAAAACACTGATAAGCATTTTCTCCCTTGTACTTTTTGTAGTGCTTCCCTTTTTTTTCTGTTTTTGTGCCCTTGCTCCCACTAAATCACATTGCGACAAGTTTATACATTTAAAGAACTGTATAAACTCATCTTACCTACACATAACACAGTTATAGGGTCATATCGTAAAGAACCAGAGACAAGAACACATTTAGACAGTGAATTATGCCTATATGAAAATATTTCTATTTAAATGAAAATGCATTGAGTAATCCTGGCAGCAGTCGTAGTATTTAAAAGGAGCTGGCAGTATAATGCCCTTGTAGTTTGAGAAATAAGTCACAGGTACAATTACCACAAAGGTCAGTGTGTGGTCAGTTAACCCCTGTACCGACTCATTAACTGAGGATCAGTGAGGCCTGAAGTGTACATTTATTTTGTTACAGAGCACAGATTATAATTAGGCAGTCCTTCCTCTTTTAAATAACTACCACTGCACCAGATGTGCTCCTGTTAAATTCCACTTTTATTCGTTCCTTTTTTTCTTCTCTGGTTTTCAGCCTTTTAAGTAGCCTGTTGTAAATCATAAGTGCATAATTTGCCCAATATATCCCCCAAAGACACCCGTCTATATTAAAAATACAACTGTCAGGCAGTAAATGTTGGCAATAAATCCAAAACTAATGTGAGGAACTACAAACCCTCACTGGATTTGTGATTAAGCTTTACCAGCAGTATTTGTCTCTATTATATGCTGATGTTTACAGGGACCACTGCATTATGTCCTCATTGGGGTCATTTAGCGACCCTATGATTCGTTGTTGGGCACTTGCTGCCAACAGAAGGGAGTTTTTCAGCCTGCTAAACCAGAATGTTCACAAAGCCATGGCGTGATTTGTACATCTCATACATGTCTGTAGCTACAGATGCATGACTCAATCCTCTGTCTTTTAAAATAAACAGATATTTAGTCAGATGCATAAAGAAATGATTCTGAAAACTGAGCCGAATTTCCAATCTATGTTCCCACAACTTTTAGTCCCAGGAATTGCTTTCCTATGAACAATGGTTCTTTCTGCCCATTGTTGCCAGCATTTCAAATATTGACTGAAGACCACTTAACTTTAAAGACAAGGCACATTAGTTCACTGGCTTACACAAAGCGATGACTGTTATTGACATGTACATGTCACTTTCAGACACTTTTCTTTCTTTCTCGTGTTTGTATCCAAGCACAGTCAGAAAAAATTACTTTTTAAGGGCTGTATATATATTTTTTATGTTTTATGGTATCTGAAATAAATGCCTTTGATCATTCGACTGATTAGTAATGTTCAGCACTGCAAGCCTCAAATCTACCTGTACTTTTTACATTTGCAAAAAAAAGTCCTTTTCTACAACTATACATGAATACAGTTCGATCTGGAAAAACACCTGACTTAAATCCAGACCACAAACAGCAACAGAACTCAAATGACAATGCATACATGTCAAGTAAGTTATTCAATACCGAAAACAGGTTGAGGAAGGAGCTAAAAACACCACAGGAGTGTAATTGTAGGACAGTTATGAGAAAGAGTTGGTTCTTCTGAATGAATAAACTTTAGCAGTATAAGAATGGGCTGACAAGCACAGTAATGTGCAGACACAACAAATTGAAGGAAAAGCTGAATGAATAAGCAGACAAATGCAGATGGTTGGCTATAGTGCACACGGGCTCCCTGAACAGTTTGATGAGTCTGACAATGAGGCGAATCAAATGTTATTGCCTCCCCAGTCACATTTGCACATCGATCTGTGCTCCACCACTTGTTAGACTTGACCATAAAAAGATGGAGGGAAACGTATTGATTGTGCCAGTTTTGAGACCATTCATAATGCAAGTATCACTAATAAATCACATGTAACAGTGTTTTAATCATTGTTAAATACCAGAAATATGAAACAATGATTTAGTTTACAGCACTGAAATTGAAACAGATTTCACAAAGTGTTCCAAAATAAAAGATGAATAACACAGGGAATGTAATGATTCCTTCGGTCACTGAAGGAATCATTAAATGTCCCTGTGAACAGATTGATCATGTAAAAGTAGGGATGCACTGATTTTCTGAAATTCTGGGCCGATACCGATACCGATGTTTAACATAACAACTTGGCCGATGCCGTTGCCGATGTTCTTTCTTTTTGTTATTTATTCCTTTTTTTTGTGCCACAGAAACATACAAGTCTTTCAGCTCTTCATAACACTGTCCTTGAATGAACACAAATCCAATGAGACCAATTTATGAAACAAAAACAACCTTTAATGTCACTTTCTGGTTGACATTTAAGATAACCTTAGTTCACATGACAAGATTTCGGGGAGACAGACCTTGGCAAAGTGTCGTCGATTCGGCGGCGTGTGGCGTGGCTCCATAAACTTTATTAGACTCTGAAACCCCACGTCCTCCACTACAGAGAAAGGCTGGTCATCTAAAGCAATGAACTCCATCACCTTGTTTGTTACTTGTTTTGCTTTGGCGCTGTCTGGAGGCAGCTGTTTGGCTGTCCTTAAATGCTGTGTCAATTGAAGTCTGAGGGGCCGTCCAGACGGGCGAAAACAATCTTTTTTATCTCCGTCTTCCTCGTCATCGTTTTAAGAATATTTGCGTCCACACGGACCCACTGAAAATGAGCGAAAACGCTGTAGTTCAAATTCCAGGCCTCTAGGTGGCGCTTGACATTCATAAAACACGGAGAAGAAGACACGGAGCATGCACAGTAAACTTGCGCGCTGTAAACAAACAGACAGTAGACGGAGAAACCGAACACAACAACAAGAAGAGGATGAAAATGGCGAGTGCAAGGAAACCAGAAACGTTTGTGTGGACCGTTAATGAGGTCAAACTGCTGCTGAGACTCACACTCAACTACAAGGCGGGTAAGTTGCGAGAAAGGCTTGATATCTTCTGCGGCACGAACACGAGCATGCGGTCCGCCATTGTTGTTGTTATGGGACGTTGCGAGATGCGGCGATGGCGTCATTGTTTTGGAAAGTATGCGGATTCGCTGTCCACATGAAAACGGGAGGGCTGCGTTTCCGGATTTCTCCAAAAAAAAAGAGGGAAAAAAGAGTTTCTCCATGAGCACAGCGTTCATGCCGCAAATCAAGATATAATCATCGGCCACGGCCATCGGCGAATGTCATTTTTATTTGCCGATGGCCGATGACAGTTAACGAGGCAAACATCGGCCGATACCGATGTTCAGCCAATGCATTGGTGCATCCCTATGTAAAAGTAATCAAGTGAGTGAAAAATTGCAACTTTGATTGTATTTTACACACAAGTGCTGTTTAGACTGAAAACAACTGTGAAACTTGTGAACAACCCATACAATATTTAATTATTCTGTCTTTATCTTTTTACCCATGGCTGGTAGCAGAAACTCATGGAGGAATGGTCTGAAGCATGCATGTACTTACATTCTTGCCACCTTTTCTGTTTGTATACAGACCAGTTTATGTGTGGAATATAGCGAGATGTTTGATGATTTATACGTGTACATGCCTGCGAGAGTGCACTTAGGGATCGGAGGACATGTCCCCTCTCACCTTCAGTTTGATTCAAGCACCAAAAGACCACTAAACAATCGTCTTTCTGTCCATGAAGCAAAACCCCCATCGAACAGGCTCGGAGTTGGTCAAAATGTTAATGTGCTCATCTGAGTCTCTGTGAGTAATTTCCATGTGCTCACAGTATTCAAGCTTTACAGGCAGAAAAACTGTTTTGTGTAGGTTTCTTTTGCTCCAGATTTTATCCTTTGAGGCAGCACAAAAGCTTCTTCACCTTCTTGAGGCTGTAGCCTGTGAGGAACACTAAAGACGATAGTCAGGGAGGAAAAAGTCTGTCAACTCCATCTGCATAAATAACATTTATCTTTATTTTCTTTTTGTGTCTCCCAAAGTTCTGTAACCAAACCTTTGCCTTAGCTTTGTCCAGAGCCGCTCATTCAAACTACTTCACATTCTACACTGGCTGTCTAGGCTTATCAAAACTTTAACATTACATCTTAACCGACGTCTCACTGCATAGCTTAGATTTTTTTATATTACACTATAGTAGTATCTTTTAGGGCTGCACGATTCTGGAAAAAATGTGAATCACGATTTTTTTGCTTAGAATTGAGATCACAATTCTCTGGCACGATTTTTTTTTCACAAAATGTTTATTGCACTGATGAACTTGAACAAAACAAAACAAACATTGCAGTATGGCAGAGGCATACTACTATGCCTCTGCCTAAGCAATGTTTTTTTTGTTTTGTTCAAGTTCTATCATTGGATGAGAAATTATTTTTACAAAGTAAAAAAAAAAAATGTAGTCTCCAAGATGAGAGGGCATCCTTTAATACCTAATGTTGTACAGTGTTTATTGGGGCCGTATCTTTGGCTAGGTGATATGTGATAGCTGCTGTGATCGGCTAGCTAAAACGGAGGCATAATATTCCTCCTTTTCCAAAAGCTGCCTCTGAGGTAGGCGTAAACATGTGACGTGATGTGAAGCTCGAAGTTGGGCTGTGAACAGTGACAACGAATTTGTCTTTAAAGTAAGAGCTTTACATTGCACATTGGATTTTAGAACTGGGTTCTTAGCAGGGGGCTTTTAATTTGAAAGTAGCGACCGTTCCTGGCTTGTTGCTACAAGCGGACACAACCAAACAGCTAGTGATCCAGGAGACGCTGCATCTCCTGGATCTCAGCGGCTGTCCAGTTGCTCATCTTAATGTCCGCGGATGAAGTGATGGACTGACTGCTGTGATCAGCTGTTTCTTGGTGAAAGAAACAGTGCAGGTCATCGACACCTCCGCCCACCTCACGCAGGGGCCGGCACATTGATGGCTCGGATTTAGATAGCAGGCAAACCGGAAATAAGTGTAGCTTCCGAGCCGACAAATCGGCGGACCAAAACAGACCCTCAGTTTTCCGCCCTCTGTCTAAAACTGCGGACCGAGCCGCCAAGCGGGCGCGCAGATTGGCAGCTTGCAGCCCTGTATAAAACGGCTTCTCACTCACTCCTTCCAAACACTAAACTGCAGGCGGGCTTCCTCCACTGAATAACGTGTTGTAATGACGCTTTACCACAGGTCGAGGGAGGAGGCAGCGGCAGTGCTGCAATTGGGGGCGCTTCAAAAAATCCGGGAGGAAAATAGGAACATTTGTTTGAGCTGCAGCTCGAGATATAAAATGCTTCAGAATCGCTGTGTGTTGTAATGAGATCACGTGTATGTGCGATCGAGATCGCAATTTTTTAACGATTTTTCGTGCAGCCCTAGTATCTTTGATCATCTATTATCTGATTTCCCTGTCATTACTGTGTTATTATAATAATGACATTAGACGTTATTTGTCAGATGCCTGATCAAAAACTTCTGGATCTTCAGTTTAAACGGATAGACTGACTGAATCACTGTATGTGATAGAGACCCTTTCGCTGAACTAGGGAATCAGTAGTCTCCGTCACAAAAGGAGCATGGAAGCTGTTCTGGAGGCTTGTGGTGAATCCCCTGGTTTTGAATTTAATTCTTCACCCAACTGAATCCCAAAAGAGTATTTGGGATCCTGCTCTGGCAACCACCTCCACATATATTACACTTTAACTGAAGTTCTTCTGTTTATCTCTGTTGCTGCCATTGGAGAGCCCATCACTTCCTGTGTACCAGCTGACTTTTCCCTGGAAAGATATGATGTGATTGCAAAAAAACACTGCTTATGTGAAAATATCTCGCTATAAATAGTGTTTTTGTTTATATTATGTGTGATGTTACTGAGGGAATACTTGTCATTGAGGAGGGACGCAATGGTGAGTCGAGCCTTTATGACTACAGTGACGGTAAGCCCATCTGATGTGACTGCAGGCACCTCCTCCTGTCATCTCCGAATGCATCACCCTGCTCATTTACACTTCTGAAGAAAGCCTACCCACCTTAAGGAGATACTTCCTGTGAGTGTAGGCATGCTTATGTGAAGATAATTAGAGGAAGCTACCTCTTTGTACCCTTGAGGATCATTTTATAAGCTGGAAACGGTTATGTCAATTCATTCGCAGAGCTTTATGATTCTCCCTGCACCCGTCTTCATTTAAAGCATAGAATCGATATGGGACAAATTTTGCAGCTGATATACTGTGACGGCCTCGCAGTGTGTGTGTGACCTATCAGGACAGAGGCAGCAGGGAAACACTCACACATACACCCACACTCCTATATGCTTGAATCAAGGAGGACAGGAATAGATCTTGAGGTGTATATTCAACTCACTGCAGAGACAATAGGGTCGCCTCTCTCAACGCTAGTCTGTGTCTGAGGATCTCTTTATCCATGACAGGTTCTCAGAGGGGCGGCTTATAAAAAAATGAGCAAGGAATAGGGGGAGGAAGAGGGGGAGGAGGACTGAAGGGAGGTAAACAAGGACTGTCACCAAACAGCTCGAGAACTCTTTGTCACTTTGAGAAAGAGAGCAAACAGCTCCGGCAGAGGATGGAGGTGTGTGTTTGTGTCAGCATTTCTGCATTAGGTATGTGTGTGTGTGTGTTTCAGTGAGTTTGAATGTGTCTTTGTGCTTGTGATTGAAAAGGATGGTAGGAATTGTGGGAAGCTGTGGGAGGTGACTAGAAGTGTTGCATCATGGGAGGTAGGGTCAAATAGAGTTCAATGTTGAGCGACTCAACCCAGTGGCATTGTCAGGATAACACACACATGCACAGGATAATGACTGAGTCCAAAATTTAGCATCTTGGGGGCATAATGCCCATGGTGCCTTTAAGCACTGTCTAAACCCTTACACACACACACACACATATACAGCTGACAAGCTTATCACGTCTGAATGTGCACTATTCACTTGCCAACAGTTGAGATAAAGCAGAGGGACAAAGAACACCAGACACTGTAAATCCATTCCTGTGTGTGTGTGTGTGTGTGTGTGTGTGTGTGTGTGTGTGCGTGTGTGTGCGTGCGTGCGTGCGTGTGTTGTGGGTACATACCTGTTTACATACTCACAATCTGGGGACCCACTTTCCATATTCCCATATAACATGTTAGATGACAACTTTGTTTATGGTTAGGTTTAGGTTTAGGCTAAGGTTAGGGGTTGGGTTAAGGTTGTGGATACGGTAAGTCTCCAGGAAAGAGGCATGGTGATGTTATCAACTGATTCAGCTGAAGCATTGATTTAGCTAAATGACACAAATGAAGCTGGTGGACATCTGTATACACTGAGCATGCTCTCTTGATCAGCTCATTAATGTGGATGTGAACTGAATCAGGATCCTTGTTCTTTTTGTGTGTAATAATAATCAAGCATGACTGCAAAACACATTTATTATTTCTCGACTGATTTAGCTGTTGGTTCATTTGATGACACAGAATGACATTCCCATGTAGATTGAGTCTCTCAGTGCATCTCCCGGTTAGCTCTCAGTTCAGTAGGATCATATCTTGATGTGTAAAGCCACCGCTGCTGTTCACCTCTGCTTACTAAGTGTATAACGACCATGACCCGCTGTGTCTGGAGCCATTGCTCAGAGCTTTTGAGTAGATTAATAAATATTGATTTGCCAAACAATAGCTTACATTTTTTTTTAGAAGTGTACGTAGAGTGTTAGATGCAGCATCAGTTAATTGGTCTCAGTGGTTCATCTGGGCAGGAACGGTATTTGTTTGCCATTGATGTTAGGACATTCATGGTCCCCAGCAGAAGAATCTTACCTAATACCTAAATCTAATAACATCTGAACGTCTGACAAAATCTGTGCAGCAGCATGCTAATTGTCAACTTGGTACCTTGCCCTGATCCTCGCCAGGACCGTCATACTATACCAATCAGCCACAACACTGAAAGGACTAACAATGATCATTTAATTAAAAAAATCCAACGTTCTCCTGGGAAAGCCTGATCCTCGGCATTTGAGTGAATGCTGCTTGACACCCATCAGCCCCTAAAACACAGAGCGAACACACCCATTCATGGCAACAACACTCCTCAATGGCAGTGACGTTCCGAACAAGACAACGCGTCCTGCAGTATCTCAAGAGCTGCTTTTTTCATCAAATCTCAATCTGAGAGAATGTTTGTGTGATGGAACAAAGATTACTGCCAAATTACTGAATGCTTAACTTTACACATCAAAGTAGGTATTTAGCACAACTTTATCTTGTGTTCACCACCACCACAGGATTTATTCTGCAGTATGTCTCAAAGTGATCTTAGGTTCTTCTCAAGTGCTACGCCCTGTGTAGTGACAAGTTTTATTATAATGAATATTCATATATTGGGATACTAATATCCAAGCCTGTAAAGACATACAGAAACTCTTATTTTACATCAAGTCAAGTACCTTGTATTGATATAGCCTTAAATCCCGTATCATATTGCCTCAGGGGGCTTTACAATCTGCTCAGTGTACTTCTCATTTTCATTTTATGAACTGTGCAATGACTTTTGAATGCATTTCATATATGTCCTGCATCAAGATCTATTTTTCTGCACCTTACCCTTCCAGCCGCTGCTCCAATGACATCCATCGACTACATGAAAAGAGATCGACTTTAGATGCAGTTTCATTAATTCTGAAACTGTCTGTGAGAAATGATGTCTCCACAGGGTTGCACAGAGTCATTCAGCTATTTTTTTTCAACTACATTTCAATGTGCCAGTCAGCAGCCATACTTGAATTAAACTCACTGCATGGAGAATTGTCTTGTTAAAATAGGCTTTACTTTCATTAAGCTTTAACGGACAAAGTAACAACAACCACTGGTACAGAGCATGTGGCTGCATCCATAATCACCCCTCAAAGTGTGTGCGGCTTTGGAAGACAGTTTGGCGAATCAGGTGAGAAATTTCAAATTGCATATTGTCTAACACTTCAAAGGTCAAGTTATGCGTAGCCATGATAATGCGCACTCATAAGTAATGGCCACGTTACATGGCTATTATCCACAGCTTCTCACCAGTTGTTTTGGTAAGCGACTGTCTCAAATGGTAATGAGGCTGGAAACATCCACATGTAATTCAAATTATCATTACAGACTGCTGTTTACTTCAGAATGTAATTCAAAATGAAATGCATATCAGATGGAACACTATATTATTCAGAGTGACCAGGAAAAAGACACTTTGTGAAGATGCAGTATTTCTGTGGCAGTTTTGTCATCTCTTTGTCTACAAACAACAACTGTACGGAGAGATTTGACTGAATAGACTTTATTTCAGTTAAATCATATATCATGAATTGATTACAGATTTGTAGTTTGCAAAAAATGTTGAGAGATTGAGCGTTTGCAAATGTAGCATTGGTGTGTGTTCAAACAGAATGTGAAGTGAAGTTTTGGGACGGCGTGATTGCAGTCAGTCACTGAGAGACAGGCCAGACACAAGATTTATTCGGGTGGCGAGAATTGATGTAAGGAGGTCCAAGAAGGTCGAAAGTGTTTGTACACGCAGAAAACATTTGCATGTATCTTTTGTACAAACAAAAAGTAGCAAAAGCAATTGCGTGACCACTTCTTTCCTATTCTGTGCAGAGGTGCCTGTCCTACCTCTGCACACCTGAGCATTTGTCAGACAACAATAACTGATGTTTTTATCACGAATGGATAGTTTCTAAAGTTTTACTGCTGAAGAAAAGGACAGTGGTGTGTTTGAGGGTTTCATTTTTTTGGCTTGACTTTATGTACAGCGTAACCCCCAATTTCCACTGGATACGTGTCCGCTGCGTTGAAGGTCCGATCCAGCTCTGATCCAGTTTTGCTCCGCCATCCGCCGTCCGCCAATCCCCACCGGTTGCGGTTTGAGTACGCCACGGCGCAGTACGGTAGACAGCTGGCATCACCAGGACGAGGAGTTCCCGCGATAATCACATAATCACTCCCGACCGCAGTTACAGGTCTGTGTTATTAAAAACAACAACACGGAGTGTTTCCGACGGAAGGATCAGCAGAAGAGCTTGTGTTTGTCTCTTTTTTGAAATATGTGTGCTCGTGTCAACACGGAGTGTTTTATTTTGAAAGGTAACCGGATGCTGTTTGTTATTTCGGCGCTTGACTTCCTGTCTGCTCCGTGCTAAATTCAGCTGAATTGCTGCGTTGTGCTCCAGCATCCGCCAGAAATAGAAGTCCTGCGTATCTGTGCCGGAGGGCTCCGGACTGCCGGAGCTGGGACGGAGCTGAAACGCAGCGCAGTGGACCTGGTGGGGATTGACACATAGACTGAAGTGAAACGCATCAGCTCCGCTGGCGTGGCGGAGACGCAACGCAGCGGAGACGTATCCAGTGGAAATTGAGGGTTACAGTTTTGAACTCTATTCAGTCATGTTTTTACTTTCATGTCCACACTGTAACCTTTTTCGACTATTGCAATATAATGTCATGTGGTCTGCTTCTTCAGTGCACATTAACAACACATAGTACTGAGACCACAACAGAAAATTTCACAAGAGATCCAGAAAAAACAAATAATAAATTACCACTGACTACCTCAGTTACAAATTGGCCACATTTCCACAACTTGACCAGACACAGTCCAGCCATGCACTGGGTGTTGACGTTGATGTCTCGTTTCAGTCACATCAGGGAGCATGTTGAAGCTGAAGCAGCTTAGAGTTTTGTACAACTGGAAAAAAAAAACAAGAAAAACAACCCAAATACATAAGGCTAGGTTACTTTCCGTTGATTTTCAACAGTGTCCACCTAGTTCTACTTGAGATACTTGGTACAGCCTGTAGTGCATTTGGCAGTGAACACACACTCTGAGATGATGGATGATAAAAAAAACAAATGTGATGTATTCAATTTCTTCAGTAATGTCTATGGTCCTGTCTGCTTTCAAATCTAGAGGCTGCATAGACAACAGCAGGTGAAGTTGTTTGAATCCTGCTTTCCCTTTTTTTGTCTCTCCCTGTTGAATAGTTTGTCATGTTACATTCTCTTCATTTGGTTTGATTGTTTCTTCTGCTTCTGCTTTTGCTTCTTAATGGCAATTTGAAAACAGTTTAAGGGTGCTTTACTGACTCTTATTGGATTGCCGTACGGATCAAAACAGTTATAATTTCGAATGCTGACATGCGCTTTCGCCATACTGTCGCAGTCAGATGTATTCCCCTTATGACTACGTTGCACCAAACTCTGATGTACCATGACAGTTCTGAACAAATACATGTACTATTACTTCCTTACTAACAACCGTGCTGTGCTTTTCCAAAGCCTTGTCTTGTCAGTCTGTCTGTGGGCAACTTGGCTAATTATTTGGTTGACTTTGTATGTGACACTGCATCCCTTACTCATGCACTCAAAACCAATGGTGTTACCTATTTCCATACTTTAAATAACCTTTGATTATCTTAAATTTAAAGTACTGTGGATATTTAGATAAGTTTATGTGTTGTCCCCTTCTTATTGACGTCCTCTCAGGCCAAGCTGTGACATTTAATCAAAATGTTACATGTTTGACTTGTTTTCCCCCTAGAGTATACGCAGTTGGAAGAAACAGCCAGCTAAGCAGACACGGAACTATTGCAGCAAGATAACAATTATCTTTGTGGGTTTAATCAAGGCCAACAGTATCTCCTTCATCATGCTGTATGTACATGCCGCTATGGTGTGTGTGTGTGTGTGTGTGTGTGTGTGTATAAATATGTGTGTGTAGTCAGGAACAGTAGAGTAATGTTCCCTGGCACACAGCTGCTAAGTGACAACAAAAGGCCTGTCACTGTGATTAATGACATGGGAAGTGTCCCTGCATGCTTCCTGTGTGCGCTACTGTAGCAGCAGCTCTGAATGGAGCCGCGTGCACATGCAGGCGGGCGTGCATGCGTCTCTGTTGGTCTCTTTCTGTCTCATTCCACAAGTTAATACCTCCACTTATCTCCGACCTTGCACACTCTTACTGGCTTTTCTTCTCTCCTGCAGGGCTTGCCCACATAGCCTGGTGTTTGTTTGGCTCGGGAGAGGGAAGAAGTGAACGAGTAAAGAGAGGAAGGCATGGTGCAATGACTGGAGAAAAGACAAAGGTGGAGCCAGAACACACACTGTCACAACATGACATATTCACCAAGGCGCTTTAAAGACTACAGGGCTCTGACCTCTCGCCATAGAGTTGTTTTCTGGCCTACCTCCATGTCAGTGAGGACATGCTGCTCTTTTCTTCACTTGTTTTTTAAGTGAGAGAGACAGGGTGAGTGAGAGAGCGAGAGAATCTATTGATTAACGTTTCTGATTCTCCCATCGGGAAGCGAGCACTGAATCCAGCTGGGGTAAAATCACATCAGCCATGGGAGCTAAATTGACAGCTCAACTCTATGGAAAAATCCATACTTTAAGGTTTATTCCTGCAATTGGGATGCACCACACAGCAGCGCACGGCATGAAGCTAAGAAGACTACAAAAGAAAAGAATAAAAGTGTAACGTTGCAGCTGTCTGGTGCCTGAATAGCTCTGCATTGAGTTTCTTTGAGATGAGTTACTTAAATTGAAAGTTAATATGTTCTAATTTGTGTCCACAACAGGCGTCATGGACCAGAGGCATGTTGCACCAGCTATGCTTATGTACGGTCTTAAGTTTAAGTCCACTCTAAACGACACGTAGAAGGTAGTTAGTTTGATACTTGTGTTTGGTTACTCGGTGTAACATCCAAACTAATCAAAATATTGTAACAATGATGTTTTCAATTCCAGTGGCCAATCAGTCAATAGCAACTGGTGAAACGGTGATTACCGCACAGTAATATGGCAATGTTTATTGGGTAGATGAAGTTGTAACAATATAATAAGCACATAATGAGGCTATACTTGTAAACTACTTTAAGTTAGTAGCTAATTGTTATTAGAAACTAATCGAACCATATATATCTGCATGCCGATAACAGTATTACAGTATAACATTAGTTTCTAATGTCAAATTAAGACGCAAAACAGCCAGTAAAATTCGCCCCTCCTAATCTTCAAGGTTATCCCATCTCTCAACATGGTGTGCCATGTCACGGAGGACTTTACACCTACTCGGGGTGGGTGGTTAAGTTGTAACTCGATTCAGGTAACCATTTTTTGTTGGTGCAACACTTGAACAAACTTGCCTGAAATGTTGGTGTGATGTCCATATGACTGTCCACAGGTCTTTTAATTCCAGTGTGTCTAGCCTGTTAGTAAATGCTAAATGGACATGCTGTATCGTGTGATCATTGGCGGACCCAGAGGCAGAGACACAATGTTGAGTAAAAAGAGTTATTTCCCCCCATTTGATACCTTGATTTATTTGAACCTAAATAGCTGCCTATTTTCATATACAGTATATTTTGCAGCTGACATCACAAAACTGCTGGGTTCATTTTCACATTTGGCAGTATGACCTAGGTCTACTTTAATTTTTGTTGCCTTATTTGAACACCCCAAACAGATGCATTCATCTGTCATGCACAGAAACAAGCTGTTGGCCTATGTCTTTCAGGTCTACCTGATCTAGTGCGAGTTGATGGACATGGCATACAGAAACATTGTTAAGGCGCTGCTGTGACATGGTAGACATGGTAACCATGTCTTTAGCCTTTTTAGGGCTCTGAATCTTCAGCTGATGATACAGGCACAACCATCAGTACCCTTACTAGCTCCTCCACCTCATCAAACAGGCCTTTTACCTCTCTTGACATTGCTTTAAGAACGTCTGCAGCTTCCCTAGTAGACTTGACTGGATGTTTTGAGAGAAACATTCGAAGTTGTACCTTCAAAATATCCCTGTCTATTTCTGTGTATGGTACAATGATATTCTCTATTTTCCCTGTGAAAAGAATATTCTCAATTTTTTGAAGTTTCTCCAAGTCTGGCTGGTTAAATCTCTCCCTAAACTGCACATCCAAACAGTCCAATACCTTGAAAAACTCTACCCTAAAGAACTCCTCAGGTGTCTTTGCCTTGTGGTGGCTATCCCCACCAGTGAATCTCCTGGGTGGAGCTCTTTGTTATGGAATTTGAATGGGCTCCATTCCCAGATCCTCAATCTTAGAAACTTTTTTCTCAACCACTTTGCAAACTTCTCCTCGATTCTCTTCCCTTGAAGTGTAGAGCTCACATAGGCAAACGCAGCCTGCATGCCGCCAATAGTTTCTGATTGCTTTTGCAACGATCGGTTTAAACACTCCAGCTCACCCAACACCTCAGAGGCAACTAGCAATCCAAGAACCGTCTTGCCCTTAAGGAAGTGTTCTAGGAGACCAGAAACAGTTGAGGCCATTTCCTCTAAACTGGTCAACACAGCCTCATACTGACTAAGAACGGTATCAACAGCTTGGCCACGCACTGTCCACCTAGTTGGACACAGTGGTTTTACAGCTTTAGTGTGCCCCTCAATTGCATGTCCACCCAAGATGCCTTTGAACTTCCCTGATTGGTTACTCAGAGTTCCTTGTTCATGGACCCACTGCAATGTGTCACATAGTAAGGGAGAGGCGCTGCAAGCACACTGTGTTATAAGATTCACACAATGTGCACCACAGTGCATATACGACGCTAGTGGCTGTTCATTTTTCAAAACTGCCTGTGCCCCAGAGAACTTCCCTGCCATATTGGCTGCTCCATCGTATGTCTGACCTCGCAAGCAACAGATTGGAATATTCAATCTCAGTAGCACATCAAGAGCTAGCTTGGCTAAATGCTCACCAGTTGTCCCTGGCACCTCATACAGTCCCATAAATACTTCCCGTTTCACTAGGTCTTTATCCACATATCTTAAACATATCTGACCTGCTCCTTCCCCTGCACATCCTGAGTGTCATCTATTATAATTGAAAACTGAACCACTGGCAGGGATCTGATCTGTGAGGCAAGTCCCCTCACAATCATGTTAGCAAACAAAATCAGGTGGTCATTTTGGCACTGTGGACATACAATGCTCAGCGTAAATGAGTACACCCCCTTTAAAAAGTAATATTTTAAACGATATCTCAATGCACAAAAACAATTTCCAAAATGTTGACAAGACTAAGTTTTATATAACATCTGTTTAACTTATAACATGAAAGTAAGGTTAATAATATAACATAAAGAACAAAATTTTTAGTTTTACTCAAATTAGGGTGATGCAAAAATGAGTACACCCCACTGAAAATCTCTGGACAAGGCTAAGACTACAAATGTCAAATTTAACAATAATCAACCACAGGTGAGTCTAATTATTCATTACACAGGTGTCCAGCAGACAGTTGACTATAAAAGGGTGTAGAAAACCCCTTCACATTTCATGTTAGCAATGGCACCACATGGAAGAGAAATGTCTCAAGACCTGAGAAAGAAAATAATTTCTTTACACCACAAAGGTGAAGGCTACAAGAAGATCAGCAAAGCTTTACTTATCAGTCAGAATACTGTAGCAAAAGTGGTACAAAAACTTAAAAAAGATGGAACTGCAACCGTCTCACAGAGACGTCCAGGTCGTCCAAGGTAATTAACACCTTGACAGGAGCGTCTTCTGATGAGAAGGGTTGAAGAAAATCAGCATGCAAGTTCACTGCAGTTATCCAAGGAAGTAGAAAGCCAAACTGGGGTGACTATTTCCCGTGACACAGTACGGCGAACACTGCAGAGGACAAAGATGAAGACTACTGGGACTCTATACTTTGGAGTGATGGGACCAAGATAAATGTTTTTGGAACTGATGGCTTCAAAACTGTATAGCGTCGCAACGGTGACGAATACAATGAAAAATGCATGGTGCCTACAGTGAAACATGGTGGTGGCAGTGTCCTTATGTGGGGTTGCATGAGTGCTGCTGGTGTCGAGGAGCTGTGTTTCACTGATGGCATCATAAATTCACAGATGTATTGCTCTATACTGAAAGAAAAGATGCTACCATCACTCCGTGACCTTGGTCGACGTGCACTTTTCCAACATGACAATGATCCTAAACACACTCTAAGGCCACTGTTGGATTTCTGAAGAAGAACAGGGTGAAATTGATTCAGTGGCCAACTATGTCTCCTAATCTGAACCCAATTGAACACCTACGGGGAATTCTGAAGAGACAAGTTGAGCATCACTCTCCATCCAGCATCCAGTCTCTAAAAGAGATAATTCTTGAAGAATGGAAAAAGATTGATGTAGCAAAATGTTTCCAACTTGTTCATTCCATGCCTAGAAGACTTGGTGCTGTCATTAAAAATCATGGAGGCCATATATAGTACTAGATTTAGTAGTTTTTGTTGTGGGGTGTACTCATTTTTGCATCGCCCTTATTTGAGTAAAACTGAAAAATGTGTCATCTAAGTTATGTTATTGACCTTACTTTCATGTTATAAGTTTAACAAATGTTATATTAAACTTATATATATTCAACATTTTGGAAATTGTTTTGTGTTCATTGAGATATTGTTTAAAATGGTACTTTTCAAAGGGGGTGTACTTATTTACGCTGAGCACTGTATAAAATCATGTGAACGGGTAAACCAAGAGTACAGAAGAGGGTCACCTGTTGCTGTAAATTTAACAAGGTGGTACAAATTATCTTCACCCACCTCATGCCCTCGAAAGGCTAGCCCCCGTCTTGCACGATACCTCATACATCCCATGATTTTCAAAAGGCAGTGCCTTGCCTCCTCCTGTGTTTTAGCCATTACACCTTGTAATTGGGTGTGAACTGGGGTTTTCTCCAGTGCATTCGTAGTAACGGCATGATTGTGTGCCTTGCTGGTTTGATGGTGATTAAAGCTGTCAACAGCATTTTTCCAGTTACAAAAACCATTTGAGCAGAAGGCTGGGTCATGCTTTTTTCCAGAGTGGTCTTTTTGATGGTGTATGCTTTAACACACTCAAAACAAAGTACCTTTTTCAATGTATGACTGTAATGAAGCCATGGATACTGACTATACCACTTTTCTTGAAACCGTAACTTCTTGTTTGGAAGATGCTGTATTTCAATGAATTTTGGATCAGGCTAGTATGGCTTACTACCCATGTCCAGGACACTGCTACACTGACTTGATTGAGGGTCACTGTCTTTCACACTGACTGTGTCCTAAAGAGCAAAGAAAACTTAAACCAGTCTGCACCTGCATCCGTTCATAACAAATTCACGAGACAGGAAGACATGTTTACATTGATAGTAATCCATGGTAGTGTCTCATCACAGAACCATTTTAAGACCTCACCTGAAACCCTGACAGTCCAGTTGTTGTTTTCTCAACCTGCACTACATTTGTACTGGTTTCCTGAATTCATTTCAAAATAATCAATTAATAAAATGTCATCTTTCTAGCCATTACACTTACTAGAAAAAAAAACTTGTATATTAAAAGGGAATAGCCAAGGTTAAGGCTATATGAAACCAACTTTGCCATTAAAAAAGACAAAAAAAAACTCATAAGGGTAATATAAAAAAAGGTAAAGTAAAACCCAAACATCCTTCACTTTCATTGCTGAGATCTCATCACAGAACCATTTTAAGACCTCACCTGAAGCCCTGACAGTCCAGCTGTTGCTTCCTCAACCTGCATTACATCTGTACTGGTTTCCTGAGTGCATTTCAAAATAATGCATCAATAAATGTGTCATCTTTATATCCATTACACACACACAAAGAACATTTGAAGAACATCTTGACACCTTTAATTATGCAAATCCAACATTTATTTTCAAAATAAACAGCACGATGATGAGATTCATAGGTTACAACTGGTCAAAATTCAAATATTATGAAATAAATAACAGGGGCAATTAAATGTTAATGTATTTTAAATTTCAATGTGTATTTTTAATGTGTATTAAAGCAAATAAGTATGAAGGTAGATTTGTCTTCATTATTCAATCAAAAAAAAGGTTGCTTCAATCAAAATATATATTTTCAATAAAAAAAACCTTCACTTCAATCAAAAAACCCCTTTTCAATCAAAGAAAAAAAGTGTTTGAATGCAAAAATATAGTTGAGACTCAAAAAAATGCATTTGAACACTGTTTTTCTTTGATTGAAAATGTTTTCTTTGATAGAAGTGAAGGTTTTTTTTGTTTGAAGCAACTTTTTGATTGAAGTAATGTTGTTTTGTGTTTGGGACATATTATGGGTAGGACATTTGTGTCTTTATAATTCAATCAAAATAGAAGTTGCTTCAAACAAAAAAAAAATGTTTTCAATAAAAAAAAATCAGTTTTTGAGTGCAAAAAAATATTTAAGACTCAAAAAATGGCATTTGAACTCTTTTTTTGATTGAAAATGTTTCCTTTGATTGAAGTTATCTTTTTTGTGTTTGGGCCATATTATGGGTAGGCCAATTGTGTCTTAATTATTCAATCCCAAAAAAGTTGCTTCAATCAAAAAAAATATTTTCAATCAAAGAAAAAACTCAAATGCAAAAATAAAAATCATTTTGAAGTGTTGTTGGTTTTTTTTTGATAATATTTTTTTCGATTTGAAGTGATTTTTTTTTTTTTTAATGATGTGAAAAAAGTTTTGAAGTCTTTTTTGTTTTATTGAATCATTTTGACACAAACATCCCGCAGTGGGCGGGTGCTTCCCCATTGGTCAGACATGTTTGAGTGACAAGTGTCTACACCAACGACGTCTTTCTGGCAAGCAAGTCATGGTCGCCAGCAAGCCGGGGGCAGTGCTGGAGTTGTTTAGGAGATAAAACAGTATTAAAACGATTGGTGTCATGTTATTAGCCTACTCTGTTTGATGGGTGCAGGGTGCGCTAACGGCTAGCTGATAACGTTAGCCGATGGCCCTGCACACTGAATGAATTGTTTATTTCACTTAAGTACAGAGGCTCGCTATGTGCTAGTGCTAATGTTATAATAAGTAACATCATTAGTGGTCAAACAACAGTCCACAGGCCAACTGTTGCCCGCAGCGCTGCCTGTTTAGCAGCAACAGGTCATGCAGAGCCTGAGTCTATCTTCTCACACAGCCCACAGGATTACGTCTATTACTGCGGTCAAGCCAGCCGTGGTTCGCGTTTGCTTGGTCAACTCAGCCGCACGTTGTTTTCTAGTGCGCGAATCTACTAACATTTACGGTAATCCTAATGAAACCGCTCTGAAGAACTTCTGGAAGTGACTCTGGGGCAGACTGCAGTCTCACATCAGACCCATGAAACATATGGTACTTTTACAGTAATTATTCCCGGTTATAAACTGAAGGTATCACGAAGGTATGCGTCCGGATCTCAAAGGACGAAAGAAAAACATAAGGATATTTCACCCAACTTTGTCGTGGAATAAAAAGCTTATTTTCCATAAGTAGTCCAATATTCATACACTACTGAACTGAGGTCTTCCTAGACTACGTGCACGCATAATATGAAGTACTTTTACTGTGTACTTTTGAAGTAGCATCTCAACTCTGTCTTTCCCAAACTTTGGTTGTGACTTGTCCCTATGCAAACTTACGCCCTTGGGCGTAGGACACACAGGTGAGCAGATGAAGGCAACGGAGCAGATTGCTGAGCAGAGAGACGTCGGAGGTGTCGGTTGAGACAGAAAAAAATATGGCACTGGAGTGAAGAGAAGACCAGGGTTATGTAGTGGCGGTTAATGAGGAGATGAATCACAGGTGCATCTGTGCTGCAGCGGCAACACCACACCCACAAGCACACACTGGTGTGGATCAGGTGAGAGAAACTTTAAAAAGTTTTATTTTAAGCAATAATCAATATAAACAGAGCTGCTGAGGGGAAGAGAAAGGGTTAATAAGCAAATGACAAACTCTTAAAATTAGTTAAGTGAATGAAATTACTTTATTACAAATATTTTTTTTAAAAAAGGCCTCAATATGAAGGATTAACATTCAGTCAATGTGTAGTAAAATTCAGCCCAACTGCAACAGAAAGGAAATCTAAGCTGAGGCCATGTGTGGAGCAGCAGACTACACGGGAAGTGTCCACGGGTGCTACCACTACTCACCTTCAGTGCAGCCCAGCAAATGGTGCGGTCAATAGTGTGTACCTGTGTGTTTATTTACATACAAAAAGTGAAGGGACCTTACCACGGGTGCCTAGCCTCCCAACAATATGGCACTCTGCTTATAAAAATAACAAATGGTCATAAAAACACAAGCATATAACCAGGTAACAACCAACAAAGTAAAGTAACCCAGTTGGTCTAAAACACAAAACTAAGTCAAAAGGGCAAAACGATTGCAGAAAGCAGCTAAATGGTTAAGGCAAAGTAAATGTAAACAATTGCAACAACTAAACTAAATGTGGAACCTGGGCAAAACAGTGTTACGGTGCAGGTGAACCTGAACACTAAAATTAATAAGGCTCACGACACATTACAATACATTTTAAAACTCAACCTACTCACCCCTCATGCACTAGCTAAACACAGGAAATGCTCTGGAAAGGGCAAACAGAGATCTTACACCCACTGGGACACCAACACTGCCAGCCACAGCAGAGGTACAACAATGGCACACAGGTGCCTTATAGCTTGGTGCTGATTAGAGAATTGTTTGGGGGAGGAGTTGGGCAAAGGCTGCATTCACCAGGACTTCTAAGGGGAGTCTACCCCACCACAGTAACATGCGTCAATGCGTCAGATGGAAGCATTACTACTGCCTTGCTGGAGCACTTGAAGTGTCACTCCATGGTCCGTGTGTGTGACATGTTGGGATCCCTGTTGATCAGTTTGCCGAAGTACCATGCTGCTATGTTGTTGTGCTACTGGCATGCTGGTCCTACTAGTGATTGTTTGTCTTTAGCGACAGATTAAAATAACAGTAAACAACCAGGATTAGGCAGATCGTTCCACCCTGTCGGACTTCATTGTTGCGATGTTGCTGCTACCAAACAACTTGGTGAGTAAAATGTTAATTAAACTGATACTAATGTTACTCAATGATTATAATCATTGAAGAAGTGCATTACATCACTGCTAACTAACTGTACAATAGTCCAAGTAATTAGTTCTATGACTTAACATCCATTAGTCAGCCCAGCTCCATTAAAGTGAAGCTCTCGTCTAAAAGCAACCGAGGCTTTATTTGTGATTGAATATGAGTCAAACCTTCGTGAAAATGCATAATTACGACGAAAGAGGCACTTTTAAGATTTACAATAGTTTCGTTTTCGGGCAAGCTAATTTTCAATGGAGTGCTGGGGCACTCTTATGCTAGTATCAAAATCGCTGTTTTTAAAACACTAAGAGGGTTCGACATAACATGCGACCTAACAGGCAGGAGAGTAATGGTGGACCGCTCCTCAAGCCTGCCTGTTAGGTCGCACTCGGGGATCGACACTTTTTGTCTGCCATGACGGTGGCGCGCCGGAGATCCAGCTCCTACGGTGAGTAGTTCAAAAATCTTCTTTTTAGTAAACTCTGTGTACACAAACAATGTTCTCAATGCTCGTGTTCATGTGTAGAGACCCTGGTGATACTACGAGCAAAGTTTCATGTTGTGTCGAGCCTTCTTGGTGTTTTAAAAATATCGATTTTGATGCTAGCGTGCCAGTGCCTCTGCACTCAGTCTGCCAGTCTGCACTCCATTGAAAATTAGCTTGCCCGAAAACGAAACTACGGTAAATCTTAAAAGTGCATCTTTCGTTGTAATTATGCATTTACACGAAGGTTTGACTCATCTTCAATCCCAAATAAAGCCTCAGTTGCTTTTTGGCGAGAGTTTCAATTTAATAGTGCCTTCTAACCACTCTAAAAGCTCCACACCCACACATAACATCTTCTGTATTTAACAGATACAGAAAGAGAAATTGAGACACTGTGACTTAATATTGACATTGTCCAGCTTTGACAAATTGATTTAGTACAATTTCAGTTGGACCAACATGTTTACATGAACTTTAAAAGTTTGGTTTAGATCGAACTACCACAATCGTCCAACCTTGTCTAACATTATGTAAATGTAATCACTGTTGGTATCATCCTCTCTCCTATTTGCCCACCTTGAACGTTTGGCTTTGTTTCCCCTGCTACTTTACCAGGCAGCCTTCATTTGACAGGACATTTGCTGATTGGAGTGTTGCATTCTTTATTTGGCACATTCTGTATCTGTGATGAAGTTACTTTATCTCTCCAGGAACAAAGCTTGATGTATTGATCTTCTGATGGTGTGTTCACTTTGGGTCAGCCTGATTGTGCTTTGTATACAGCTGATCCAGTTTCAGTGACACATTTCAATGTTCCATGAACTGCCATTTGTCAAAAACTTAAAGTCTAACCTTGATTTGTTGCTGAGAAAGGCCCTTTTTACTTACAATAACAATTTGACTGTGAAACTTACTTTCAGAATCCTCAAACATTTGGATCACACTATATACTGGTCACAGCATCTCTGGTCTTCTCTTCACACTAGCAACACTGTTAATGACTCTGGAATGTGTTGCTGGCCAACAATGTAACTGAATGGTAAACCTACAATAAAATATATAAGTTTTCATAAAAAATCATTATTCTCTTAACAATTTTATTGTAAGCCCATGAAGTATTTCAATATCTGTTCACATTCTCCAGTGTAAACGATCAGAAAGGGCAAATTTTTGTCAAGCTGCCATTTTTGAAGATATATGGCTTTCACTGAAAAGCAGGATTTGTCACTTCCGGTTTTCGCTTTGGCTTCAGTGACAATAAAACCCTGTGAATGTACTGAGCACGCCTTAACCAGAGGACAAAAACAACACAGCCCCGAAGATAAAGAGAAACTCCTGAAGAGACACACTCGACGGTGCTCTTGAATGGTACTCTGCACGGCGGCAGCGTCTGTCGGCAGGCATGCTAACGAGGCCGCGGCGCTGCTCGACGTCCTCTGGCTCTGAGCTGGAAAAGTGTCCTCTCCCTGAATGCTCGAGACGACCACAGGGGAAGTGAACTGTCTCATATTGTCCCAGATGGACTCATTATCCGAATAATGAATCTCTCCCTCATGCACATGCACACACCCTCTCTCTTTTTCTCTTCCCCTCCCTCTTAAACGCACTCCATCTCTTCGTTGTCTCTCTCGTGAGTACATCAAACAAAAGACGAGTGAGAAAAGAGCACAGCGAGACAGACGAGAGGAAAGTTTTTCCTTGACACGCTTCCCTCCTCCTGATTGAAGATGGTGGGGATTTTCTCCGCCAGGTTGATTGCAGTTTGCTCCCTTTGAACACCACAACCTTGGTCAACTTCACAGATGCAAACCGGGACGATCGGTTTTAAAGACGGCCTCTGATTTAAAATTCAGAGAGGGACACTTTCTCCTTCTCATGCAAATCAGCCAAATCAAAGTGAAATTTTTAAAAGATTTTTTATTGAATGCTCTAGTGCCACTGGGCAGTCAGTGTTTGGCCAGAATATCACCGCTGGCCACTGACTTTCCCTTGGCAGAGGCGCCTTTGGACAGCGTGTTCTGAAGATTCAAAGAACACATCCTCACACACGCTCCTAAACATCCTGTATATTCACACACACACACACACACTGAGACATACAGGGGGGGCAGCGGTACGGTTGCACATAATGGTCGCTGTTGTGGTGATTGTTGACAGCTTGGCTGCCGTCGAAAACGCTCTGTGTTTGTGTGAGTCACTGTGGCTTAATGTTGATGTGTGCTATTGTGTGGAGCAGAAAAGAGCATGCTGATCAGCACAACAGTGCCTCAGTCCCTCTATTGGCCCCTGCAAACACCAGGGACTCCGTGCACAATTAAAACAAGCCAGCTGCAATTATTAGCCGCCTCTCCTCCTCGGTCTCCTCACCCTCCTCTTCTTCACTGTTTCTCCCCCCCTCCCTTCCCTTTCATTTTAAAACAGAAAGATAAAGCCGAGCCTCCAATGGCTATAATCTTGGGCCTCGCTACTTTCCCAAATGGAAACACTGCAGATGGAGGAAAGGGAGGGAGGGACCGAGACTGTTAAGACATCAAATTTGGAGCAAACCAAAATAGCTTGTGTCTATTTCTGTAAGCTTGAATATTAATACAGGTTCAGAACACCTTATGTATTAGATGTGTGGGCATGCATATGTGTGTATTCAGTAAGTTATTTTAATATACTTTTATACAGGAAATAGGTGATGGAAAAGCGTAGCATAGTAATAAACATTTGCTCAGGAAGAAAATGGGAAGGTAGGACAGATTGGATAAACTCCGCGACAGTTAGAGCACAGAAACACAACTTTTTCCATCTGTCATGATAGTCCTTTAGGAAGAGACAGCACACATCTCTAAACAGGTGCAGGTTCAGTTATGTTAAACACACCACATAACGGTGTTTTGATGGCAAAAGTAAGATAGACAGGAGAGATGAGAGTGGGTGTGACGGTGGCGTGACTGTTTAAAGGCCCGCCTAGTCAGAGTCCCAGAACAGGTGAAATCCAACACAACACATCTGTGATGCATATTGTTAAGTCTGCTGAAAACCTGCATCAATAACGACAGGAAACAGTACTGGCTAAGTTTATCACATGAAGCATTGCCATCCAATAAAGCATGCATAGTTCAAGTGCGCACAGTCTCAAGCACCAGCAATTGACCGTTCCCCCCAAACAGCGATTGTCCAATTATGGCTTAGCAACCGTAACTAGGCACAGCACGCCTGTCAAGCTTTGGATTTCTCAACATGCTGGTGCTCCGTGCATGGGGCTGTAATAAGAATGATACACAGTATCTTAACAGAGTGCTTTAAGCAGTATGTTAATCTGCTCAGTCCTAAGCTGCAAACATTAGCAAGCCCGGGTAACTTTAACTAACAGTAGTAACTTTACTTCCAAAGACAAATAGCATATCATGAGCTGACTATGTATTTTCTATGGGGTCACAGTCTACGTTCATGGCTGGTATAACCCTTACCTTGGAGCCAATCCTGGTAGTTACTATATTAAAGTTTAAAGCCTTATCATACAAGAATTTGTATTTTCTGTGACTTACAGTTCAGGAGTCTGATCAAACCTTTGGCATGAGATTAATTATTTGCATGCCACCCTTAGATGGAACTGATGTTAGATGACATTTGGCATCCAGAAACACTAGAAAACACTGTGAGACGGAGATGACACCAGCAAGTTACAGCCCACCTTGCAATCTTTCATAAATGTCATTGGCAGTGTTGCACACTCTGCTGTCAGGTAATCGTTGTTTTCCCGTTAGCCATGAGACAGTTCAAGACATCTAACGCCACTGACATCACTCTTGCTTGGTCTCTCTCTCTTTTTCTCTTTTTCTTAGCTTCCTCCGTCATTGTCCTCTTTGGACTCTTCGATTCTGCTATGTTCGCCATACTCTACCGAGTATACCAAGCTGTCTTCTTCTAGCTGGCTGAAGACCTATAGCCTCGGTGTGTGATGTAGTGCCATAATTGTTACAGATTTCAGAAAAAGCTGTTGCCTAATGTTGCTTTAATAGGCTAATGTTAGCCGCCCTTCTATGATCATTTTTGGATTTTGTGAGGTTTACCCCAGCAACCTTAACCATGCTTGTTACCTGAGATAGTGTGACTTGCATGTCATCATTAAAGGTTTAGGGTTAGGGTTAGCCCATGAGCTCTGCTAAATGTGAAACTTATTGTTTAAAACATGATTATTGCAATTTTAAATTGAACCTCATCATGGTCCAATGATGCTTTTCTGTCAACTGGTTGCAATTATTTAATTTATAACAATGCTCTGTGTTTTTTAAGTAAATATGTTGTAAAATTGAAATTTGTAAAGTGAATATTTACTGCTGTCAAACAAATGTAGTGAATAAAAAGTCCAATATTTCAAGTGCAGTGGAGGAGAAATGTGAGTGGCAGAAGTGCCACAAAATTGGGCTTAAGCACGTACTTGAATAAATGTACTTGGATGCTTTCCACCATGGATGTAGATAAATGTGCATGTATGTATGTATGTACGTGCACGTGTGTGTGTGTGTGCACGCGCCTTTGTGTGCGTGTGGTTTCCGCAGCGTTTGCTCAGAGGGTGGGTGTTCCTAATCTTAGCTGGCGGCCTTCAGCTCTGTCGATCTCACACTGTTTAGGAGAGTCTTATCTGGAACTCCAGCTTAGATATAACACAGCCACACTTCACACACATACACACAGCTACACACCTACACCTAGAGTTCCCACCACGACTCTGCAAAGACAGAAGAAGAGGCAGACAGTGGAAAGATGGCAGGGCACCGATGCATGGACAACGTTTGGCAAGGATGTCATGAAAGAAATGAAGTGAGATTCCAGACATAAAGCCTAGAAAAAAGCAGCGAAAGGAACAGCGGGGGTGAAGTCAAACCCCCACGGAGGAGCCCCGACTCCCTGCTCTCCCCTATTGACTCCCCTCCTCCCCTGCCTTTCGCCCTCCCCTCGCTCTTTTCTCCTCTCTTCTCTTTGACATGCTCTGTCTCTGTCCTAGCCTCACCCAGCTTAACCCTGTCTTCTGCTCCTGCCTCCTCCTCGCTCTCGGTTCTCCCCTTTCATCCACTCCCCGACCCGTCCCTCACACTCTGCAGTTTTTTTTCTCCCTCCCCTCTCAAACTATCACCCAGAAAGCATTCAGGGTGGCTTATGCTATGCTGCCTCTCTGTCTTCGCTCACTAATGCAAGTGTTCAGCGGATTAACGGGAGAATGTGTTGACTGCGCCATAAACCATTTCCATGGCTCTTGATCACAAAGTGGAGCTGACTCCTGACTACAGAGGCTGACAGAAAAACAAAACACATGACAACCTTATTTTTGTATTCAGCCAGTATTGATGAAATACTTATGCACATTTAAATACACTCACCCAAATTATACCTTTGGTTCTCCTCTTGGCTCAGGGATTGAACCCAGTTCATTAGTTCAGCTTACATAAGTATGCTAACGAGACACTGATTTTATTGGCCTCATTACACCGCAGGGAATTGGCCCGATAAAACAGGAGTTATGTAAGAGAGGAGAGGACCAGAGTTTAACATCTGCCCCTTCATGGCACTGAGCCCATCAGGCACCAATCAGCAGCACCAGGCCGTCTTTACGCTGACAGAGAGACGGAGAGATGTAGAGAGAGAGGCAGATCCCTGGCCAAATCCACATTTGGCAGGCCTGTATGTGGGAGGGTGTATGAGTGTCTGCGTGTGTTTGTGCGATTTGTTTTTGTCTTCCCTTTTTGTGCCCGTTTCTTTGCCAAAGCTGAAATTTCATGGCTGGGGACTATCAGAGGTGATTGTGAGTGCAAAGCTGAATTATTTCTTTTTTCTGTCTGATATAAGCACCTTGGGACATATGTGTGTTCGTGAAAGTATGCGTTTCATCTGTTTGGGCACCCCGCAGATCTCTCCCTTGAAAAATTTTTGTCAGGCGTTTGTTCTCATTCCAGCATATCAGCGAACATAAAGGAGAGTACACTGTGAAACAGAGCAATCCGAAAAAGTGTCTGCTCCGGTCCCTCTCCCCAACCAAGCGAGTTGAATTAATGGCTAGCTAAGAGCAGCTACCTTTTGTACTGTGACGGTGATTATCACCAGATATTATCCCAGACCTTTTGAATAGCTACAGATAATGGAGAGATTCGTTTAAATAACACTAAATGACATTTTCCTCCAACATAAGAGTGAGATGAGTTTCATCAGACTCTTACCCTGCAGCTGAGAAAGTAATTACCTGCTGAGATGAAGCTGAGGCGCGTTTGTCTCGCATGTGATTTGCATGAGCAAAGCTCTATACACATTTAGTGAAGCTGTGACCGTATACAGAGCTGTGTGGGGTGTTTCTGGCTGCCAAATCAGTGTAAGTAAACTAATGACACTCGGTTTTGGTCTCCACCAACTCCTGATTCAACTATATTAGTCTTAATTCTTAGCTCTTTTCCTTGCTTGAGTGTCTGTACTAAGCTAACATCCTTACCTCCACCTGCTCCTCTAGAACAGTTCTTAATGGCAGCTAGATTTAACTGCAGTTAGTGGTTGCTTTAGCAACAAAGCTATCTGTACCTTCCATCAGAAAACTCCTTACTTTACCTTGGCACTATAGCTGGCATCCATCAGAGGCTATGTACAGTTCCAGTCAGAGGTGGTCACAGCAGCTGCAGGCCATCACAGGGAAAACTAGAAAATATGTCCTGTTTATAAGTGAAAAGTTTTTTTGTAAAGTAAACGAGGCCTGGTCCCGAAAAACACTCCACAATTTTGAGGCGCACATTGAAAAATTAAAGAGACATTTTCTGTACACAAAATGTGTACTTATCCCCAAGTGCAGGATGAGTCATCAACATTTTGTTATCGATTTCAAGGAAATTTCCCACTGTAAAATAACCTAAAGGATTTCTACATAACAACTTTTTTTTTTTTTTTAACCATTGTTGGGTCGGACACTAGCACATAGGTGAGATGCCAAGACACATGCAATAAAAACATTTAAGGTATACAGTACACAGACATTTTTTTTAACTTTACACCCCTCACAGCATTTTCCTTTGGTGTTACTGTTGCCGTTGCTGTCAGAAGGACAGCTTTAGCAACATGGCTACTGCTAGCAGCCTGGCTACTGTCTAAAGTGTCCTCAACCCTCATTACTCAGCCAGTCACTTTTACCTTTTCTGTTACAAAACAATAATTCATTTCAAACTGATTTATTTTAACATAGAGGGAGAGATTAACATTTTGGACAATTCCTCATTCAAATATATTATCAAAATTAACTGTATCAAAATATTTCTAACATATCTGAATAGCATCTGGATTATTATCAGAACTTTATGTTTAAAAAGTAGGTTTAATGTATTTATTTATCTCTATGAATGTGCACTTTTGCTGTCAGTAAACTGTCCTGTAAACCAAACTCCTGATGGACCTGAGGCGTCCACCACAGGGCAGCAGGTCAAACAGGTGCTGTCCAGAATGGGACGGGTCTTTCAGTGTGTTGACCTTTCTGCTGTGGCAGCAAGAGCTGAAAAACTCCTCAAAGATGGCAGTGAGCAGCCTGTGATCCTCTTGGCAGGTATGACCTCTGAGCAGCTGACATAACAAAGAGCGACGCAGTACGACAGCACCTTCCTGACTGGGCAGTTAAAGGAAACCAAAAGCTTCTCCTGCAGGCTGGTTTTCCTGAAGAACTTTTGGAAGTGGAGTCCCGGCTCCTCCTGCTGACGTTGTAAGTCTAGAAGGGATGTTCAGTGATTTTTATACACAGAAATTAGAAAGCAGAGATTATAAATTCTTTACTATTTGAGGCGCACAGGAAAAGACTGATGTCTGAATACCACACTAACAGTATTTGGACTTCATCCATAAGATAAGTCGTAACACAGGCATGTAATCCACAAACTTGACAATGATATTGGTGGAATGACATGTGCAAAGGTAATAGTGAATGGGGCTCAACACACAACCTGGGGGGGAGCCGATGCCAAGTGTCAGGGTAGAGGAGAGGTGAGGGCTGAGTCACACAGTCTACTTTGGCAGTTAGTAAGAAAGTCCTTGATCCAGTTGCAGGTGGGATCAACAATATGTCATTAATTACTGTACATGCTCATTACTTTAGCCAAATTTGACATATTTACATATATTAAGTCCTGGAATGATTTAGCACCATATATTACATTTAAACAAACAGATCTAAGCACCCTCTGCTTTTTTTGTGAGTCAAACCTTCGTGTAAAAGCATAGTTACGACAAAAGATCCACTTTTACAGGCAGATTTACCATATTTTCATTTTCGGGTCAAACTCATTTTAAATAGGAGTGCAAGGGGCACTGGTACGCTAGCATCAAAATCGCTATTTTTTAAACACTAAGAAGGCTCGACACAATGTGAAACTTTGCTCGTAGTATCACCAGGGTATCTACACGTGAACACGAGCATTGAGAACATTGTTCGTGTTAGTTTTAGAGTTTACTAAAAAGAGAGTTTTTGGACAACTCACGTTAGCAGATGTTTCCTCCGCTCGCCGCCGTCCTGCCAGTGAGAAGTATTGATCTCCGAATGCGATGTAACAGGGAGGGGAGTTAAGATTTATCAAGGATTTAACCTTGATAAATCCTCCTAATAACTAAATATCATACACATTCACTGAATTAAGATTATGAAAATAACATTATTATTATATAATTATGTTATCAAATATATTTTAATGCAGAAAGTATCTTAAAATGTTGCACTGATAATTAAAAAAGCTTGACAGTGACGTGACAGGAAAACAGAAAACAGAGGGCAGAATAAAATGTAAGCGTCTTACAATATTAGAGCCGTTATTGTGAAGCTACTGTATTTTGCACTGTGGACCATCGGAGCCATTCCACATTTTAATCGAGACTGTATCACTGTAACATACCCCACAATGCAGTTTGTTATATAATAACTATAAAATAAAGTAAGAACTTAATTACGTAAAATTCCATCTCTCAGCTGCCTGCTCTGCACTCACTCTTCAGTTACAAACCCCGTCCTGTTTTCTCCACAGCAGTGTAAGCTGTTTGCCAGATGCATTATATGATGTAAAGGGTAATTTAGAGCCAGAATGAACAAATGATGGAAAGACCCAAACATGAATCATTTACTATACATGATTTAAAAAACTGTTAAAACTCAGTAGCTATAGTATGCCACTAAATCCTTAATGTTCTGAGAAAAGAGCAGTGAGAAGAGAGCATGGAGGAAAATAGAGAAAAATGAAGCAAAAAAAACTGAAGGTATTAATGGAATTCTTTTTTTTAAATCATGCCGAATTATCCAAACAAACAGTCGGTGGATGATATGTTACCTCTTTAATAAAGAGATCTGTACTACCAGTTAGATGACATGCCCATTAGCTGTTTGTAGACAAAACACACAGAATGCAAAAACACTGCAGGACTCGCATTTTCACAGCTAAAGAGATGAAAATTAATTTCAATCCGGCTGCAGCGTACTTGTGGGATGGAGCGATATCTTGGAGTGAGAGTGATCGAAGATCCTCTGGCTTTTGAAAAAAGCTGCTCCATGCTCCACGGGAAATTATGCTGCTCCTCTCCCACTCTGCTTCAACAACTACAGAGAAATTGTGCTTCTGGTTTTAATAGTGTGTAGTTTAGTGAAGATGAAACCAAGGCTGCTTGTGTCAAGTCTGCAGGGTTAGCTGGCCCATTAGCTTATTTACTTTCAACTTCTGTCATCACCGGGGAACTGCTACTCTTGATCTAATCAAATTCAGTGATAGGTGATGATATGATGAATTAATATATTATGTAATGTTAAAAGTAATAACTATATCTATTATCTAAACCGCATTCAATCTGTAAGGAGTTGTCGTGTTAAGCGCCGTAAGGTCATGCATTATAAATGTTTCATGTTTCAGAAATGGCAAGAATTTCCAAGGTATCTTCAAATCATAGGGAGCAGCATAAGCACTGAGTACTGCTCATTATACTCTCTGCTTCAGCTGTCATCGGCTGTAGCGAGTACTTGCTTTTACCGAGAAGCCCAGTTAGCCTTGGTGCTAAGTGAACCTGTAAGCTTATAGGTGATGATAGGCTGGAGTCACCATGGTCAACGGGGCTCAGCTCAGCCAGGCTCAAAAACGGGGTACAGTACAGAGGTGATTTACATGGGCTCCGACCAGGACTATGATTCCAGGGACGAGAAGACGCGGCAGGCGGGAGGCAGGACAGGCGTGCAGTGCAGAGAAATGAGAGAGAGTCGGGCACCAGCGCACAGAACTGGAATATTTTCACATCATACTCTGCGAATTGAGGATTTATTTGAATGAAGTGTGCTTTAAGGTGAGTTAACAAGGCAGTTAAGCTCGTCTTGTTTCGGTAAGAGAGAAACTTGAATTCAGGCGGTTTACAGCCTTCTATTTTTTGGTTTTATAAGGAATGTAAGTGTAAAATATCTCCTTACTTGACATTCTGTGAGTTTATTTTGTTTACTGCTAAGACAGAGTCGCAAACTTGCTGCATGAATTCACACTAACTTCAGTAAACAGCTCTGCAACACAATATATTGATGACATAATTTCAATGCTATTGTTTCTTCACACACTGTCGATAATGTTTTTGAACTTAAATTCCAACCATATTTTACAAATTGCTCCTTTAAATCTATTACATCACTTTTCTTTTAAAGCTGTTTTAAATGTACAAATAACACCTTGCTTTTGTTCGGTGAAAAGTAGTTGCAATTAAACACAACAGGGTCGGTGTTTGCTGACAGGTACAGTATGGTGGAGCTCTGGGGAGCTGCCTCTTATTACAGAATAATAGTGACCTTTAAAACATCCCATCAGGCACCCTGGGTATTCTTGGTAAAACATCTGCTGCTGTAGCTCAGAGCCACACACTGCCACCAGCACCACAACTCAGTGTCCCACTCTACTCTCTTCAGTTCTGCTCTAAAAAGCTCACAGAACTTTTTCAGGGAACTGCAGGATTTTGCATAATACATAGCATGACATGGGGCCATACTCTTCCTTACTGTCTGCTGGACTCTGTATCTGTTGAGGAGGGAATTCAGCAACCAGAGCGTCTGCCTTTTTCAAACACTTATTTTTGTCCACAGCTGATAAGCTTGATATTTCAGTATCAGGTATGCATCTCGAAACAGAATGCAGCCAGTTTGTTTACAGTGTAAAATCAGGATTATGGACCATGAGACTTTCGGCCCACTGGCCTCGCTGTGACTCTGTCCGCATACAAGGCTGAACAAAACAGGCTTTGTCCCAGAAACGCAATTTGGAACGGTGCTGTCAGGCTTTCCCCCCCTTTGGCCACTCTGAGAGAGATCAAAACAACTGCGCTGAGGCTTAGTGTCGAACACTGCAAATAGTTTCTACTCTAAATATACAAAAGTGTTGTTTGTGGAAAGTTCTGAAACTTGTGTGTCACTCATACTGGTTAACTTT
This sequence comes from Diplodus puntazzo, assembly GCA_963678695.2. Taxonomy (NCBI): domain Eukaryota; kingdom Metazoa; phylum Chordata; class Actinopteri; order Spariformes; family Sparidae; genus Diplodus; species Diplodus puntazzo. Next base: position 31,560,402 of record OZ023157.1, on the reverse strand, counting down.
ACTACATTAGATAAAAATGGGCCACAACGTAAAATGGAGAGTGAGACTGAAATATACAATTTAAATATTTTTCTATGTAAATAATGATTCCAGTTATCAAAGTTTGAGTCTTTTTACTCACAGTAATCACATCTCTGTCACACATGTAGTCTGAAAGGATGAAAAATGCTCATTGTTGCCTTTAGTTTGTGATAGTAACTCTCAACTGCCAATAATGAACTACTAAAATACATTTGAGTTGTTCCCATGTGTCCAGATGATATTGAATAATTGCTTATACAGATCACTCAGACCTTGACACTTCCACCTCCATTCAATGGGGAACACTAACAGGCATTCAGACAATGAGACATGTTGTAAACGAGCCCACAGGCTGATTATCGAAACCACTCCATGTGGATACATCACTTAAAGTGAGAGCACCAAAAAATGCCAGTAGATAAATCACAGAGGAAAACAAAAAGCATGCACACCAAAGTTGACCAGTTGAGTTTGTGTATAAACTGTTACGGGCTTTGAGTTATCATTTCACTATGTGTATTTGTTTTCCAGTTTTGGTGACCTGAGAGTTTGATTAAAAGCTGTCTGATCATCTGGATGCTGCCATGTTCCTACCTCCAAGCTATTAGTGAGTACAGTGATATTACAACCAATAGAATCATTGCTAGAGCTACAAAAATAAAACCCAAAACATATAAAAACTGTCATCATAATCCAGAATTAGAATTATGTTGTTTTCTTTGTTTAACGGCTAATTGCACTTCATCACACGTCTCAGCTAGGTATACCAACTGTTACGTATTTTCAGAATGGAGCCCAGTTACAGGTCCATATTATGCTAGGTACTCATACTTTTATTTTGGGTGTCTACTAGAAAATGTTTACATGCTTTGATGTTCAAAAAACACTTAATTCTTTAAAAATGTCAATTGCTGCAGCACTTCTATTCACCCAGTATTAATGCTCCTGAATTAATGCCTGTCTCTTCAAGGCCTCACAAACCTGATTGGTCAGCTCTCAGTCCTGAGCAGGCCCCGTCAGCTGTGTTTACGCACCAGCTCTGCCAGTGTTTTTACGGCCGTGGCTGTGTTGGGGGTGTGGCTGGGGCGTAGTTGTGGGCGTGGCTGGTGCTGTTTGCTATAGCACTATAAAGTTGTAATCATAATCTTACAGAGTTCTGACACTTGTTAAGGGGCGTAGTTTCTGAGTTTGGGCTGTGTCCTTTTCTGCGTGGATTGAGCATTGTGATACTTTCACAGTATTTATATAGGACCTTGACCTGCTTTGCGATTTTAACAAAAGGTATGGAATCTCACTTTATGGGATTATGGGTCCTTTAACGCCCACAGTCTATCCCTGAAATGTCGCGTAAATGGGAGCAGGGATCAATATTCAGGGAATTCTGTACTGCCTCTAGACCGGTTTCACTAACAATTCAGAGAAAATGCTTGTACGGCTGTGTTGTGAATGACACAGTGCTCCACTGATAAGGTATTTGAATCTCACTCTTTAAATCTTCTTTTTAACGTTGGCCTATTGAATGTGTGTGTCTGCTTTAAGTAGACAGCAAAAAGATATAAGATGTCTTGCAAACTTGTTGAATATTAAATTTATTTTACAAGAACAATGGTAATGGTTAAAAACAGCTCCTCATCCGCTATGTTCCTGAAAATAATAAGAGATGTCTTCCACTGCGGTTATGAATGTGAGCAATTTGCATTAATCAGGTTAGATTCCCCAACCTGTAGTTTTCCACAGTTTTCATGTAACAGAATCTACTAATATCTTCTGCAAGCATCCAGCAGAGGTCCAAAATATCAACTTCAAAAGCATTCACTTAAAGGAGCCGAGACAAACATGTCTGCATCAGTCTGTTACGGGCCGGCTGCTGGTGTAGTGTGTGACAGCAGCGCTGTTCAACTGCTGCAGCTCAGTAGCGTGTGTGTGTGTGTGTGTGTGTGTGTGTGTGTGTGTGTGTGTGTGTGTGTGTGTGTGTGTCTACACATGCAGCGCCCAGCATCTTTGTCTTTGATAATTATCAAAAAATATCACATGATTTTTTCCTTCACCCCTGATGAAAGCGCGAGAAAGTGGGAGGGAAAAGGAGATGGATAGACAGAAAAGAGAGCACAGGGGAAAAAATGCACTTCAGCTGTTGTGCGTATTCTTCTTCTACAGATAAAGGGATTTAAACGGTACTCTCAACTACTGTTGATATGACTGTCTACAGGTCACTTTCAGGTCTATTTTTGCAGAGATCTGCGCACTAAACCGTGCAGTAAATATGGTGAGAGTAGAAATCGTTACATGACACACTTGACTTGCTTGCTCTAACCTGGTAACATGGACACTGAAATGAAAAGCAAGACTTCACACAATGCACATGGGCCAGTGAGGCCAGCCTGTTAAAATGCACTGAAGGCCAGAGTAAGCAGCAGTTTATGTTTCTGATGGCCCACTTGCTAATGTCAGTCAATGAGATGTGACAAAAAAAGGCCTGGGAAAAAAAAGACTGGACAGCTGTCACAGTTTTAAAATCAAGGCTACTTGAAAAGTTGCTAATGATAATATTTCTCTTAACATTCAATTTTCACCTCAGTTTTTCTTTAACAGTATTTTTTTTACTTCTTCAAAGACATATTTCAATGTGTTTCAGCCTGCTTTTCCTTCCTTTCCATGCAACTTCTCACCACAAACTCCGAATATCCTGGTAGTTGTTTTTTGGCCCTCGAATAATCGCTATTCTTCCTCTTCTGAAGCTCGCAAATTATTTTTTTAACACTGACCAAGCTGTTTTTCCTCCCTGTGTTCTCCGGGACTTGCAATTATCGATCAAATCAAAAAAGCCGAAATGCCAGCAGGGACTACACACTTCAGCAGGCAGATTTATCAAAGGTTGGCTGTTAATGAAGTCACACCAGGCAGATGGAGTGAAAAAATGTCAAAGTGACATGCAGGGTTTCAACTAAAAGACTAGAAATCTGGTAAATTAATTGATGCCCTTGTGATTTGCTTTGATAATCGTTTTAATGTCGCCACAAACCCACTTTGGGAAATGCTTACGGATTTTGCACCGCATCTTTTTTTTTTTTTTAGTAAAAATTTTCGTGCAGACTGAAAGCAAGTGTTCGTGATTCAGTGGGTTTGATGAAAAGACCAAAAGACCTTGTCAGATCAGGACAGCCTCTGGCAGAATTTCCTGTCTAGCGCTAGTAGACTGGTAAGTGTGTTTTCAGCCTCCCAGTCACGGAATTCAGATGACTTTTACTTTCTACTGCGATCCTATGATGGCGTACAGCATTTGTGCCTTACCGCATTGTGATTTTGTTTGTTATTTCCGCACTACGCTATGTGCTTGCATGTATGCATAGACTGCATCTGTTTGTGTGTATGTGTGTGTTTCAATGTGTGTATGGTGGTAGCGTGAGCAGGAGTGTATGTTTTCAGTGCTTCCGTGACTTGCCAGGAAGCCCCCCTGCTGTGCTGCTGAGTGCCTCCCCTTCAGACGCATTAAAATAAGATGAGCGTGTGTATGTGTGAGTGTGTGGCTGTGTGTGTGTGTGTGTGTGTGTGTGTGTGTGTGTGTGTGTGTGTGTGTGTGTGTGTGTGTGTGTGTGTGAAGCAGAGAGGGAAGGACATAGTAAAAGAACAGAGGGAGAGTTAAAGAAGAGATTAAAGGATTGCAAACACACACATGATGAGGCAATCTCTGCATGTGTAGTCACACTGCACACGTCCAAACAGGCCTGTATGTACGTGTGTGTCTGTGTGTGCAGGAATGTGTGTGTTGGCGTCCCTGTGGGCCATTAAACTAAGATGAGTGCCATGTTGGATAGCAGAGAGGGAGAGATAGCGGAGGATGAGGAGGATGAGGAGGAGGAGGAGGAGGAGATGTGTACATGGTGGGTAATTGGCTCTTAAGTGCAGCACGCGTCTTTACCCACGAGCCTCGGCTCTCCGCTCCTCTCATGGCTGCTGTTTGTTGGGCTGCAAACTCCGTCCACTTATCTCCTCAGCCAGCAATCACTACAACCTTAAACACACACACACTTTATCACTGACTTACATGTTTTTTCTTCCGCTCCTCTATTCTGTCTGGCTCTCCGTTCTCACTCCCTCCTCCCTGATTTTTTGTCACACACACACGAACACATTCACCGGGGAGAGCAGCGAAATAGAAGAAAACAAAGCATCACCGATTATTTCATACTATACAATATATATATACATACATATATATATGTATATATATATATATATATATATATATATATATATATATATATACATATATATATATATATATACATACATACATACATACACATATACATATATATATATGTATGTGTGTATATATATATATATATATATATATATATATTATATATATATATATAGGTTGTATCAGAAAATAGCACAGGAATACAATTCTTCTTTTAAGCAGACTTAAGTCTTAAATGTTGGAGTTTCTATGAAGGCACCAACAAGGTAGACTTTGGAAAATTGCTAAACCTTCTCAATAAAGGTTCAAGTTCTTTAATGTTGATTTTCAACACACACTGAAATAAACTGAAACATATCATATTGTGTCAGCCTATGTCATAACTTTTTTCATTCTGCATGTATACAACACAGTTAAAGTTTGATCTGTATATAGATATGTATATATATATATATATGGTTCATTGTCCAGCTCTTGCTATATAAAACCCATGTTCACCTGTATTTATCTTGTTATCTTTCTAGCCCATGTCTGTTTGTATCCTCTTGGAACTTTGTATATTGCAATTACAATTTTCAATAGAAATTATATTACCTTATGTTGCAACTTTATGTGTCTTTAGATTTTAAATTTTAAGTTTTATGATGCATCAACTGTGTGTTTATGGTCTGGTTAGGTTTAGGCACACAAAAAAATCTGCGGAAAATGTGGAAAAGCACTGGTTTCATAATTGGCAACCTTCTTCCTCAGCACCCTCCATGCCCTCCTCGAATGTAAGTTAGCATGTATACAACAGATGATGTTGAAATATTGATATGATAAACACACACGCAGACTAATGTAAACATTTGCATGGTTTACAGAAACGTAAAATGGCAACATTTTACTCAGGTGACTGGCCTCCATAGTTGACCAATAAAATTAATAAAAAATATTTTAATTCAGTCTTCATTTAACCAGGTCACTTGGCACTGAGATCAGATATCTCTTTTACAAGGGAGATCTGGGCAAGAAACAACGCAGCAAATTAACAGAAAAAGCACACTCAAATAATTCAATAAAACTCTTGCAAACAGACATCCAGGACTCACCCGATTTCACCATAGTTAAAGCTGTTCAGCGGTACAAGAACCCAGACTTTGGGAACAAAAAATGACAAGAGAACGAAGACTGTGATCGTTTCACATTTTAAGCTTAAAAGAGAATATAAGTAAAAAAGGAGTTTGCCAAGAATGGCTTGGTAAATAAAAATATGTGACTGACATGGTGTGCACCTCAAGCAGACCATTTCATTTTTGAGTATAACACACAAGAGAGCCACAGTTTGTAATGAATCTCAGAGCTCGTCTTACACACTGTGCAGCATGTGAAGACAATGAGCAGATGCATTTATATAAAACAGGCAAAAAGGTAGACTCCACCAATTTCCCTTTCACACAAAAAGCAAAGCAAGACCTCTCTCCATCCTAACAGTAGTTTCATCTTCTTTGTAGTGTGCTGGATATGTGACTTAAAAGTCAATTGGTCAGCAATTAAAAACCCAGGTATATAACAGTAGATAATAGATTGAGTATCTAGCAAACCTATACATGAAATGCTTCTACTGTGTTGATTAAAGCTTTTCTCAGCCTCCATCACTTATGTACAGAGATAAAAGCACAACGCCTTTCCAGATGTCACATATTCACCCTCTCCACCATATCACAGTCTGTACTGAAACACATGGTAGACAGTGAGACAGTGAGTCTGCACAAGTACTGGCATACCAAAATCGATTACCCCGCCTCAGAAGCACAGCTGCTCAACAAAAGAAGAAGATGTATACCTATACAAGTGATCCAAGTGATTATGGCATCTTTAAGTGGGATTTTTTTGTAAAACAAAAGTGACATGACCTTTATAAAAATGAGTAGAGTCTGCGTTGTTTGGTATCCTGTTCTGGGATCTGTGCTGTCTGTCCAAGTGTCTTTTTTGATGCTGCCACTAAGGGCCACTAAAGTGAGAACACTGTAAGTCCGATACAAAAGGGCTTTATAGATCCTCTCCACACATGTATTAGGGCATCTATAAAAAATTATCTTATCATTTTCTGACACGACTTTTGAAGAAAAAAGTGTAATAGCCAAATGAAATCCTTAACACCTCATGAAAAACTCAAAAATATACTGTAGGGATATGAGAATATTTTTCATTTCACAAGTTGACCTGTTAGACACAAGGTGTCTCTTATTTCCACTTTCCATTCTGAGTGTATGTGCACCGGAGGCTTCAAGTTTCTTCATCAGATTGGCTGAATATTGGACCAGAATTGGACGTATTTGTGATGTCACAAATCATGCTCGTTAACCCGCCTCCTAAAATCAGATTTTCAGTGAGCAATGGATGTGAAAACGGGCTTCTAGTGTCAAACAGAAAGAAGAAATACACAATCACTGCTACTTTGTAACTGATGTGTTTTTTCCAGGCTGATACTGATTATTAGTTATCAAAGAGATTGATATCTGATATATGGAACCAACATGCATTCACAATAAATATGAAAAATAGTTGCCTGTGAAGTTAGTTTAGTTTTTATTTTCTATAAATCTGACGTTGCAAAGAAACTAGCAATAAAAGTTATCAAATAAATGTAGTGAAGTAACAAGTACAGTATACAGTTTGGTGTCCATAATGTAGCGAATAAAGGCACAAAGTAACAGAAAATTGGAAATAATGTACTTGAGTAAATGCACCTAGTTATTCTGCCACTGGGATTCACAGAGACCTAACATGCAGTTCTGCTATGTCTATAGGAACTAACAGTAATATCCTGCACCTCTCTAATATAAGGGACAGCTTCAGTATTGCAGTCAAATTAGCTCCACTGTAAGAGACTTGACATTAGCATATGTTATTATTGGCTATGTAACATGTAACGTGTAAAAAAACACCAGCTTGTACAGGCAAGTTAAGTTATGTTTGCAGTGGAAGCAGGAAGCTTGAATACATTCTAGTCTTACTGGCTCCAATGTTACTCAAAGTTACAACATTAGTACATAGATAAACTCTATTATCTTGTTATTGTTAACTCTATAGGCTAAAATTATCGCAAGTGTTATAACAAAGTTTAATGCCATTGTTCTGGCATTATCAGCAGTGTAACTGGGAAACAGGGCATGCTTGTCATAAACTAATTAGATCATGGGACTGTGGAGTATTTGGAACTTCAGTGTGGAGGATTCAAAGTTTCTCTTCTGTCTCTGCCGTGTCTGTCATTGGAACAAAGCCTTCAGTGTTGATAGGCTATTACTCGTGTGACTTTGAACCAATCAGCGTAGTGTTGTTGGCAGGATATTAAGTGAGCCAACAGAGGGATGAATGCAGATGATATGTGAGGGGCAGCAGTGGCAGAGTGAAAGTAGCGATCGTTTTAATCCATTGTATTGGCAATCGGTAAAATAAACATAGATAATCTGCAAAAAATGCCGGATATTGGAGCCGATAATCGTCCAGGCAGACCCCTACTGCCTTGTCAATATTATTTTGGCGATGCTCAGAAACCATTCCAACATTTACCTTTCCTTGTCTTTTCATGATAGTTGTATATAAACCATGTCTCCAATATAATTATTTAATCTACCTGTGTGGTGTTTTCAAGGGTGTGCAACTTTCATCACGAAAGCAAATGTAGTAAAATCTCTCCTCATCTTTTTAAAATACCGCACAGCCACTCCAAATGGATTGAGCTAGATGCTTTAATATAACTTGTTTTCTATTCAAACTCACTTACAGGCCACCTGACAACCTAAACTGACAAGATGACTTATCTGCCCACCAGCGGCTGATTGCAGCAGGCGTTGGTGGCACCCGGTAGCCTGGTCACAGTCTGTTTGGCTCTAACTTAAATCTGGCTGTCCTGAGGCATTATGGATTTGAATCTGGTCCATGACCTTTTTCACATGTCATCCCCTCCCTGTCTCCCATCTTTCCTGTCTCTCTCTGTCTAATGAAGCAAACACAGAATACAACTGCTGCTCAGAGAGGTGTTTAAAGATTATTTAGTGCACCTCTGCTCTATTAAAAGAACTAAACTTTTAGCGTACTCCCTTGATTCACACGTGCAGACACGCACATAGGCGAACACACGAAAAACAGTACAAAGCCATTTATTTATGCAGCAGCAAATATCTGTTTCTAAATCTCTGGCTCACCTGAGTACAGTCTGTTACAGAGTTTGCTTGAAAGCCTGAACTTTACAAGTTCTTTTTCTTCAGCAGACACTTTAAAGTTTGTCCCCCAGGTGCCCTTAAATAACATCTGGTTAGCGCTGTTCACATTTGTTCCAAAAACCAGGGGACCAAGCAAGCTGTGGACCCACTTCAAGTTTCTCTTCCCGGTGTGACAAGCATCTGGTGAATAAATACTACCCAATTAATATCAGAAATTAGGAATCATGTGTGTCAGGTTTGCCCTTCAAAGCGTGCAGTGTTGGGTGTGGCCAGTGCGTGTTAGTGTGTGGCTTCTGTGTCTCTGGGTTATCAGACCTTAACATTACAACATCATGACACATCAGAGGCACGAATGATTGAAGAGAAAAGCGAACAGCACATGCAAGGCTAATTCCAGGCATCTGTAAAGTCCTATCATCCCTCTGTTCATTCCGTTTCCTCGTCGGTAATAAGAGCTCCTGAATCCCAACTTAAAGTATTCTCGGGGGAGAGATAAGCCTCTCTGCTCTGAGAGAAAGAAAAAAAAAACTCCTGCAATGATAAACAGCTGCTGGAGAAAAAATAATATTTCTCAACAGAGTGAGAGAAAAGGCTTATGTTTATGATTTCTCAAAACAACTTTATTTCTGACCTCTCCATAATCCCCAGAAAGTCTTTCAATTAGAGAATGGCTGAGATTCCCCCTATTACTGAGCGCCCTGCTCCCAGACAGACATGGGGAGAGAGGGAGATAATTGGCCAATAAAAATGTAAATAGGGTGGTGGAGCAAACCAGCATGTGATGTGGAAGGGGAGGGGGGAGAAAGTGAGGGAGGTAGGGAGGGGAGGTTTTGGGATAATCCACTGTGACAGGTTGTGTTGGTTTTGTTGGTTGCTAATTGGATGCTCACAGAGTTCTTTTCTGCGCAAATACCATAATACCACACGGGCATGATTATTGGTGGGAGCAAAATGAGATGAGGGGGTCCAAAGCCGGAGCTGGGATATGGATGGGACCAGAACCCTCCCACTACTTGACCTTCAGGATGATGGTTTTGGGTAACACGTGAAACTCAGCGGAGTGACATGATTTGATTTGTATGGGTAAAAGATCAAAGCAGGGTAAGACCTGTAATTGGATTTGACAGCAGGCGATATATAGGCCTTTAATTAAAACTCTGATTTAATCTGGTATATCCTGGCTCCATAAGATGGATGTGGATTCATACAGTGTGTATAATTACAAAAAATACTGTAGATAAGCCATTTAAAGTGTCCCATTTTATTTCATATTTTTCAAGTTGTAACCTTTAAAGGCGTAGTCCAATATTTTGGGAAAAGTGCTTCTGGTTTCACAAAAAATGACACACAAAAAACTGGTCCACTGTCATAGACACGAGCATCACACTGACCCGGCCTAGCCTGCTACAGAGTGGCAAGTGGGTAACTGCTCAGTAAACCACATCGTTTTACCCAATATTTATCAAAACACTCACATGGCTGTTACCTTGGCACAGAAAAAGCGTTGAAAAGGTGGAAATCCCATAAAGTAGGGCCATATTGTCAGCTGTAGTTATAGGAAATGAGGGTTTGTCAGTTAGCTAGCTAATATTCAGCACTGCCTGTTTGATTATGGGTGTAGGTGAGTGTTCAATGAGACGACTGTCGGATGTGTAGCCTCTCTAATTATTACTGACAGACTTCATTATGTTGGCATAATGTTTGTTTTTTTGTTTGTTTGTTTTTTCAGAATTATGGTCTCATGGTGGTCCACCACTGCAAGGGGGATATTCACACTCCTTCGGCTCGGTTTTGGTCTCCACCAACTTCTGAGGAAACACCTGTCCTCAGCAGCTCCAATTCTCCACCATGTGATTAACTAGAGCTTTTCTGCTGGAAAAGGCTTCCCACTGTTCCTGGAAACTATAATGACAAAGATGAGACTGAACTGAAACAGTAAAGTTGCACGCAGTAAAACTAAATCAAGTTCTGCTGTATGTGGGTTTGCTGACATGAGCGACACCTTTCACATTAACACAACAAATCAATTCTAAATCCATTGTCTATTCTCAAACATGCAAAGTGTATTTTTTTCCTCATTTAATGAAAAGTAGATAGAGCAAAATTGAGAAATGGAAAAACCTTTCAGAAAGACTGGAGCATATTATATTTTTTTCTTTTTTTTCTTCACCCTTTGGAGTCCCTCGGTCACCATGTCGTGTGAAAATAACAGGCAAACAAGAATTTACTCAGAAACTCACTCACAAGTGGCAGGATCCACAGCTGAACTCATCAGAAATATAATGATAATGGTCATGTTCATCAGTGTTGGAGTACTGAAATGTGTAATTATACTGCATTTTGCAGTAGCTCGTTTGTACTCAGCTTCGGATCATTCGTATTTGTGTAGTGATTCAGGAAATAAATTACTTGTTGCTATTTTCGTCTAATGAACGCCTGAAACTATAGAGTACGGATTGAGGATATAAGATTTTATCACAAACTGGGATAATAACACTCAGGATAAGTTGATAGTGATGAATTTTCATTATCTTGGTAGAAATATCCTCACATTAGTGACCTGAAAATGCTGTCTGGCTCAGTAATATAGACTTTTGTTTATTTCCTGCTTTATTTGGTATTGCCACAGGGGGAGCCTGCATCTTCCAGTCAGGCCAAAATCCTAAACCTGTCAACATGGCTGAAGGCTCGGCTTGCCAATTGTACCCCACACAAAAATAATCAGATGTGTGTAGATACATCTTTTGAAGGGGACCTTATCATTTATGAATACCTTATTTAAGATTGTTTTACTGTTTTCACGAAAAGGGTGTTCACTTAAGAAAGATCTGTGTCCTATCTGTAAACCACAATAAACCAAATGTGACATAACCACAATAACGTTCCTTACCATTTGCCCTTGTGAATAGCCCAGATGGTGTTGTTCCAGGACGGCCTGTTTAGGACAGGTTTAAGGGTTATGTTTAAGGGTATTCCAGTAAGATGGATAGCCAGCTCAACAATGAAGAAATTAGTTTTTGAATGATTAATTGTCAGTAATTACATCCGCTCAACTCTGCAATGAGCTACTTTAGCCTGCCAGAGCCAAAAATGTAAAACAAAAAAAGTAAGTAAACACCAAACTCTGTCTGGCTCTCACTCATAGGGAGGGATGCTGTTTTTGCTTGGGGGAAAGTTCACTGAAGTCCTGTGATTTTTTTTATATGTAAGTTGCCAGAGACAGTAACTACAACAACATAATAGCGGAAGGTGACAAAGACTAGGTGAGTTAAAGTTTTTTGCTCTGAATCGCGTAACATAATCGCCGCCATTCGACTGCGGGAGCCTTCTGGCTAACAATAACGGGTGCTGTTTTTTGGGCAGAAATGTGAGGAAGAGTCAGTAGGACAGAAAGGATGACAGCCAGGTCTTGTAACTTTGCCTTGTAGGTTAAAGTGTGGGACATTTGTCTTTTATTTGATGAGTGGAGGACCTGTTTAGTTGTCAGACTGTAAACACCATCAGACTGTCACACCCTGTCCTGCACTGCAGGGCGCTGTCTTGCCTCTGTTGCAGCTCTGTTACTTCCTCCACTGGCAGATCACAGGTGGAACGAAACTGTTCCCTCATTCCACCTCTGTACTTTTCACACAAAAGGCGAGACAGAATATCGGCACAGGATTCCCTAGTTGAAAGGCCGGTGTGAATGGGGCCTAAAACAAGATCAACACATCGTAAGGCTTGTAAAGAGCAAAGCCTACCTCTCATAGCATAGAAGTTGTTCCCTCACTCTGCAGTTTGAGGCAGGGGTTTTTAGCGCAGGACCTTGCTTCTTTTAAGTGTCTCTTGCAGCTGTCAGTTGAATTTGCATCACTTGCACAAACTTTCTCTGTAACATGTTAGGATCTCATTTTATTTGACCTGCACGAAAAACAGCAAATTAACTTAAGCCTGTGTCCTTCAAAAAAAAAAAGCGCTCCCACAGACAAGAGTGATATCAGTCATCTTGAATTCTGTCTTTCTTAGAAGAAGAGGACAAGGTTATGGCAGACAAAGGCTTCCCTATTAGTGACCTTTTGTCTGCAATAATCGTCAGTTTTGTGATACCACCACTCCTAAGGTCTAAGAGACAGCTTACCCAAGAGGCACCGACAGGAAATATCCCCTTAGGATTCATGTCGGGCCATTAAAAATATCAAAGAATGCCACAATTTTGATAGATTACCCAAACCACTATGGGGTCTAAATGACTGTAGCTCTGGAAATAGATTAGAGCATCCAGCAATCGGAAGGTTGGACGTCTGGACGTGTTTCCAGTTGCCAATGATACAGCACCAAGAATTACCATGACCTGGTTGACTGACAACCTTTCATCCCAGTGCTATAGAAATGGAAGTCCATTTACTATATAAACCAGGTCTGGAAGGTATGTGGCCTTTCCAAGGACCATTGTTCTGGCCTTCAGCGTAAAAAAGACATGACATGATGTGCTTCTCCCCATTCTTTTCACTCCCCGAGAAAGCCAGTGTCACAGGGTAGTTATATTTAAAGTAACACCATGGAAGTCTTGCTCTCGGGGTCCCCCTACAGCCGGGAAACAGTATTGTCTTCTACTACTGTCGTAAAATCTGTTGCACTCACACCAGGGGATACACGTGCATTTGTTGTCAAGTCAACACACCCCCGAACTCTGCAGAGGGACTCAGGACTGAGCAGACTGCCTGCGTAACGTGTAGAATGTCTTCATCCCAGGTACAGTTGCGTAATATCAGCATGTCTTATGAATATTTATGATTTTTTTTTTCAAACGCCAAAAGATTGCATAGCTCACGTTTACAAGCAAGCGTCATTAGTAGCCTAGCCTAATACAGACTACTGTTTTACAGAATGGACATGCTAATTCAATGCAATGTTGTTTGTAGCAGGTAGCATGCCATAGCCTATATTGTCAATATAATAATATCAAGCTACCTATCCACCTTATTCCTAGCTCCCATGAGCCCTTGCGTGGATTATGGGTGAGACTTCCAGTTTGAACCGGAACCGGCGTTTTTACATGCTCGCTGTCAGCGCTAATCTTTCTCCGCCGATTACGTAAACCATGTGGGAACATCAGCTGTCACAGCTCAGACAAGACGGCATTACAATCCCACTGCCTAATGATATAGAGGGGTGGGAGGATGACATGAAAAAGTGGCCTAAAGTAACATACAGTAGCATATTTAGCTACTTTCTCAACTCTGCCGCTTCGGACGGGGAGGCAATGAATAACCTAAAAAGCTCTGAGGCCTATCAGTATCTGCACAGTAATAAGGTGGGACGCATTTTGTTAAAAGAGATCGTGGGACACAATCTGATTTACCTTAAAGCAGACGTAGAGCCCAGCCAAAGCCTTAAAGTCCCCCATCACCGAGCCTGGGTTTTAGTGTCATCATCGGGTGAAATACAAACAGCAGGGTGTTCATGTGTTGCAGGTCAAGGCAGATCTTGCAGCCACGCTGCTGCCATCCTTTGGAAGGTACATGTTGATTGTTCTGGTAGTTTTAATGATCATTTTCATTGCTTTTAATGTAGGGCTGCAACAAACGATTATTTTTATAGTCAATTAAATGTCAGTTAGTCAATTAAATGTAATTAAAACTATAGAAAGGGGCAGGTATCATAAGTTTCTTCTTCCTGCTCCTTGTCATTTATGGTGTTACGCATATAATCATGTAATGTGTGCAATCATGTAATGTATTTAATCTATGAATGGAATAATAGATATGAATGAACGAATGAATCTTTAATTTATTTTCAAATCAGGTTGAGAATGCTGTGAGACAGGGAAAGACAGGGACATCATGCACTGATGCACAGAGAAAGCGGAATGCAGGCACAAGAAAGAATGCTGAGCTGAAAAAGTTGAAGCACATCAATTTTAAACGCCATAAAGCAGACCACATTCATGAAGGCTCATCAGCATCAGCATCAACATCAGATCCCACAGGTGCGACATCAGCAGAGTGTGCTCCCAAACTGTTTAAGGATCACAAAGAATTTAAAACTTACATTAGTTCTTCTGTGATGGCCCCACTGTATCAGCTGCAGACTAATGGCCCCCTTCAACAGTGTTACAGATTAGTTGTAGATGAGCCTTCTCAGAGCCAGAATGACCTACAGATACCCCATACAGAGCACAGCACAATGCTGACTTGCAGGAAATGTCTCAGTTTTTATGAGTCTCATGTTCAGCTAAGCCCAGCTCAGGTGGAGTATTTGAGTGAAGAGACCCAAATACAGAGTCCATCACAACTTTGGCATGATGCAAGGAAGCTGCGACTGACTGCGAGCACGGCAAAGAGAGTGCCTAAACGAACCACTACAAACCCACAGAAGTTCCTCAGTGAACACTTGCACCCCACCTTCACTGGCAATACTGCCACTAAATATGGCAAAGAGAATGAGGAGAAAGCCATAGAGCTCATGGAGGCTCAAGGGCACACTGTGGAGCGGAGAGGCCTGGTGCTGTGTCCTGACCATTCCTGGTTTGGAGCCAGCCCAGATGGAATTTTGGACTCAACACAGCTCCTAGAGATCAAGTGTCCACTAAAGAGCAGCACATCACTTGCAGAGTTTCTAAGTCAGCCAACTGGTGACATTAGATGCTTAGAAGATGGAAGCTATGTCATTCTTCCCAATGGGCCACGTGGATACTACCTCCAGGTGGGTACATTTTAATTATAATGTATGAACTAATGTGACAGGGTACTTGTAAGGGTACATTAAAATAAACTCTAAGCCATATTTTACATTTATCCCTCCAGGTCCAACTGACAATGATGTGCCTGCGGCTGCAGACCTGTAAGCTGGTTATCTGGACACAAACTGAGCAGCTGGAGTTGGACATTCCATTTGACAGTCTTTGCAGACGAACACATGAAACACCTCCAAAATTTCTACTTTACACATATGCTTCCAACATTAGTGGATGAATTTGTGGCAAAGAAGGTTCTGCTCTGCTCCAAATATCTGGATCTCTTGAAAATACAGTAAGCACTTAACAGGTGTAATGTGTGTTACAGACAACAAAAGAGCACTGTATGAAGGAAAATAAGGGAGGAAAACTAGACATTTTCAGTTGATCAGTTTTTGTTTTTATTACAAGGAAAAGGGTGTTTTCAATGCAATATTTTGGTATGTTGCAAATAAAAAACAAACATAAAACATCCCATCCATACTGTACATATTAGAGCATATTTACAAGCTGGAGTCACATTAGTTGACCTCTTTGCATTAAAAAAAGTAATAGTTTTTGTTTACTAGGTCAGTAGTCTAACAACAAATGCAGCTCTGAAAAGATGCAATTTTCCTGTTCAAGTTATGTTAAAAAAAAAAAGTAGAGCTGTACCTCAGTTGTTTTTGAAAACGTTCAGTGAATGAAATATGTATTTATGTGTGTAAGTAGGCTATGTAATATGTATCTATGTATGTAATTGCATTTCTGTGTGTGTATGTACAAGTGCAACATTAAATGTCTTTTCACTGTTGACTTGAAATAAGCTCAGCTCTTAAGTTCACTAAACCTGCACAGATTTTGAGAATCTTGTCAATTTTGGGCACCAAGTTGATTGGCACCGTTTGTGACAGAATCTTGTACACCTTGAGACGCCTTATGGCCCGCTCAACATGAATGCGAGCATGAGCAATGTGGCGTGTACGAGTGACCCGCTCGTTGGTCAGCTGGCACCCTTTGCGTGTGAATGTTGGAATGATGAGGTTCACCCTACGCTCCTCCAGCAAGTCCCTCACGGTGAACCCACGGTCACCCATCACCTCATCTCCAGCACGCAAGTAGTCAAGAAAACCAGAGTTTTGTGTTATGTACCTGTCACTGCATTTTCCACCATAAGCATCAGAAATAAACATGATTACTCCTGAGGGAGAAACAGCCACTAAATACTTTACTGTGTTATTTGCATAATAGTGACTGTATGACTCACTTCTTGAATCCAGGTTTTTTGGTTTTTGTAAAACAGTCTCTATGCAGTCAATTACACAAGTTGTGTTGGCAAAGCGCTCCTTAAAAGCTTTTGGCAATGTTGCTTTGATTGTTTCACGAGGCAACGACACAATGAGATCCTTCATGTGTTCACACATAATGTCTACCCACGTTCCCACTGTCTTGCTAACCTGACCTTGCGATATTTTAAATCGGCGTGCTAAATCAGCCATGACAAAGTTTTGTCTTAGTTTCATCAATGTCATAAGAATTTGGTCCACAACTGGCATTGATGGTGAAGCTGGCGCAAATGGTTGTAGGCAGGCTACGAGTGTTGTAAATTCTGTGAGAGGAATGCCTGTATATAGAAGGGAGTCTGCATCACTCTTTAAAATGCTGTCAGCAACTGGGTGTTGCAGTTCTGGTGGTGGTGTATGCAGTTCACACATGATGGTGGGCCCTTTTGAATAGGTGTGATCCTCCATCTCTGGGTCTGACCACTGTGTTTGGGCATCACAGAATGACTTTGCTGCTGCACACAGCTCCTCACCCGGATTCATCTCATGTTGCTCATCTGAGGGTAGCAATAGAGTACATGATTATCAAGAGGTGATGCATTAGGGTTTTCATTATCAGAATCAGAATCAGAACACTTTAATAATCCAAGGCAGAAAATTGTTGATGATACATATGCTCTAACATTTCTGGTAAAAGAAGGTATATAATAAATAAGAAAGAAGAATTAAGCTGTTGTTAAAAAAAATATAGTGTTCAACATAAACATATGAGACTTTTATTACACCCACCCCATTAATCTTCCATCAACTTCACTACTTCCCACCGGTAACCGCATCACTTGTGCCCTCCTCCTCCTTTAGCTCACGCCAGCGTGTGAACGCTGCACCAATATTGATCCTCGTCCGGCCTCTGTTTTTGTCACTCTCCCTTTTTCTCTTCCTAGTCTCCTCTGACAAAACCTTTGCCTTCTTCGGTTTCGTTGCTGCTTCGGCCATGACAGCAACAGATATACGCTATACCATCCTGCAAACAAATGCTAGTAGTTGGGCTCTGAGGGTTCTGGCTCGTCCTCGTCCGAAAATGACGAAGAGGGAGTGCTGTAAAGCAGTTCAGTTGTAGTTTATGGGGGTTCCACACCGAAACCGAAAGTTCCATAGTGCCAGTAAAAGCGATACAGACCCCATCAGGCTGCGGCAGACGTGTCATTCAACCTATTGTAAGTCGATGTACCATCACAAGGGTCTTGGGAATATATTATGAAGGTCGAAAAACTCCATGGTGTTGCTTTAAGGTAGCCTTTTATTTTGCTTCAGAGGGAGACCAAGCCAACACAACAAACAAAAGAATTTATTTCCCGACCTTCCTTACACAAACCAAGAATATTAACAAAAAGACAAAATCTTACCTAACTCCTACATGAGGAAAAACAGGAGAAAAAGGGTTAAAGAAAAAGGCTTCTCCCTCCTACTGGGCTACTAACAGTTTTCTATTAACACATTTACAAATGATCAGATTGTAGTTTATTCACGGGTGTACATCAGCAAACAGAAACGCTAGTCAAGCGAGACACTGGTCCAAGTTGGAAAGTGAAAGAATTGGTGGAGAGGAAGACTGCAGTCAGTCGGTGCTTCAAAAAGGCTCCTCTCCTCCCTCTGACCAATCCTGGGTCAGCAATCAGTCTGATCAAGCCAATCAGCAGATCCAACCTGCTATCAGTCACTCACACACACTAGGAGGAGGAGGGACAGATCAGCAGCAAACGTAAACACAATAATGACACAGGGTCATAACACTATTTTTATTTCTGTTATGTTGTCTTGTGGTAGATTGCTGCTGCTAGTCAGATCAGAACATGAGCCAAATAGTACAAATGACTTGTTACTAACGGTAACTATTACTATATTTAGTCATTAACATTTTATGTTTTACATTTTAACAGGTGTAATCTTTTTGGTTGATATAGGCTACCTAATTGCTTGTTGCTTTGTATAAAAGCGTTTACAAAATGCACAAACATGAGGTGTAAATAATCGTGCAATGTGGGACGAGTTAAGCCTGCCTTTTTAGAATGACAAAAGCAATTTCATCTTTATATTCCCACCCTCATGCTGCTGTCCCCTACAGAGGATCAATGAAGGCACATCTTATCTTATCAAATGATTTGAATAGTTGCTAGTTGTTAACAGTAACAGTGGAACAACTTAAATGGTCATTGCAAAGCGCCTTATGAATGTTAATGCATGGAAATCATCCTGCTGCTCAGCGGTTCTTTACAGTGTATCATGGCCACAGCCGAGAGGAAGAAAACATTTTTTTCTGCCAAAGAAAAGCAGGTGTTCTTCAATGAGGCGGAGATTAAAAAGCACATGTTGTTAATTCTTTAATTGACGTTGTCCTCCAGCTGTGCGAGGACATTGAAAGTCTGTGCGTCCATCATGCACAATTACACTGCACTACTTTAATGTTTACAGCGATCAGACTGACTGCTTATCACTTGCCAAATGATCAAGACAAGCAGTGGTATCCCCCACAGAAGAAATCATATGAAATCGGAAGTTTAATATGTGATGACTTTATTTATTTTCAGGATTATGATTATGTCTCAATGAGGATATTGAGTGTAACGACTGTGCGGGAGCTGTCACTGACTTTATTCCAAGGCTTCGATAATTTATACAGTCCAAACATGCAGGTGGTGAAGATGTGCCTGACTGGAGAAGGCTGAGTGTGTGTGGGTAGTCCAGACTTTTCCGAGTCCTGGATTTCAACAGCTTGCTGTGCTCCACCACTGACCACGAATGTCAGCACAGTCCACCTGAAAGTACAGGGATGAAAATGTTCGTTACTCCAGATAAAAGGAAAAAAAAATGTTATTTTCAATTTTATATGCAAAACATGTATTGTGATGGAAGGCAGATAGGTATGCAACACAGAGACTGCCATATATAGATCATCCAAAACAAGAAACTTACAGGTGAACTTAACACCATCGATCACCTCTTTAGCCATTATCTTTCAGGAAACCTTGGGTCCTGGTATTCATGTGGATGTTCTTTGACACATAACCCATCTAAACACTGCTGCTGCAGACCAAGAACAACCCCTCATGGCAGTGACCCCCTCAAGCAGAACAATGTGCCCCGCCATATCACAAAAATGGTTCAGGAACAGGCTGAGGAACATGATAAAAAGGCTCAGGGTGCCAGTCTGGCCCTCAGACTCCTGACATTACACAGGAGGGAAACACAACTGGGACAAGGAGGATGAGACAGATTCTCAGGGTGTTAAGGACACAAGGAAGGCTTCAATAGTTTTAGTGAGATGGCAGCGTCTGAGGAGGAGAAGGAAAAAGAGAATGATGATGAGATAGAGAACGAGAGATGAAGAAAGGCAGGTCTTCCCAAGCAGGCAGAAGACAACGTCAGCACTGAGGTGGCTGACTCTGGAGAAACTCTGCAGAAAAAGCGGAAGAAAACGTCTGGGTGGAAGAGACTTGTATTGTGGGTTTCATCGCTCCCAGCTCGAGGAAGTCGAAATCTGAAGACAAAGCCAAAGGCTCACAGTGCTGGCAGCAATGATGACAAGATCCAGGTTAGGGTTAGGTCTAATTATTGTTTTGAGACGATCATTTTGTACATTTTGTAACTAAACTGAAAGGGATGTAAGCCATCTCACACACTATTGTTTTCAGTGTTCAGTGACAAAATAAAGGGAGACTAACATTTGAAATTAGACTGACCAGGGTTAATCTAAATATAAGATCATCTCACATAGGTAGAAATATAGTGCTTATAATGAGATGTTTTGTCTTGACATCCAAGAGCTTAAAATAAGTCTTCTTGACTTGAAGTGGATTTCTTTACAGACATGGCCCTTGTATCGACTTTTAACTCAAACGAAGACAAAAATGCTGTCAAGACAAGGCAAGTGATTTTTTACTTCAAATAAGCCCATGGATCTCCCCTTTAAAGCACCAGATAATCAATTTATGCTTAAACAAGGGCAACAAGATTTTGATCTAAATCTAAGTTTATTCCCATTTTAAATGGATAAAGGCGAGTGTTAGCGGGAGGCGAGCAGCTGTGTTTGGGTACTCATACATCAAATCTATTCGATCATCCACTTTGCAGACCGGACTCATGTTAAGCAGGTGCTGTAGTTTGAATAAAGTATGACTGTGCAACTGTGTGCGCTACGTTTTGTCTTATTGGCAGTCACGGAAGCCTAACAGGCCGTTCGTCTGTCAAGTCAGGTGTAGGACGCATTTATGTCTGACTGTAGGATTGAACTGTAATCGCCTATTGTACAGTACTGGCTATGACCTCTGTTTAAAGCTAACTGCTAACGGCTGGATTACAAATAAATCAGAGGTGCTTGCTTTTATATACAGGAAAGTTTCACAGATAATTACTTGAATGCCTCGTGTGAATTTAACTTTGACTAAGAAAAGTACACACACATGAATACAGCCATACACATATGGGCCTATCGGGAGGGATAGTTGGTAGGACATTGTTAACCTCTTCATCTTCTCTCTCTTTACATTTTTTAGATCTCTCATTCAGCAGGTTCACCAGACCCATGAGAAAAGTCTAACCTCTGCATGAACCCACATCTCACCTCAAATATGACAGCTTACACTCCCCTCTCATCTCCCTGTTCTGCTCTCACTTTGACACACACACACACACACACACACACACACACACACACACACACACACACACACACACCGAGGAAGAAACACACACACATCTCAGTTTTCCTCTCATCTGAACGCTCACATGCACAGGAAAGTTTGCAGCTTCTATCTTCCACAAAAACACGCGCGCGCACACACACACACGAACACAGGGGAGCTCAACTTTGAGAGGAGACAGTGAGAGGGAAGAGGAGATGGTAGAGGGAAGAAAGGGCTAGAGAAATGTAAGATCTGTCACTGTGACCTTTGATGGTGACAAGTGTGGGAGTGCTGCTATACAACTGTTGCCTTTACCTCCGTCTGGCTGCCTTCCTCTCTTTCTCCCTGAAATATCTGGACGAAGAGAGACTCGTGTTTGTTTCAAGATGTGAGGGGAAAAAAAAGTCATGCTCTGAAGTCTTGCCAATTGAAGTAATTCATAGTTTATTACAGCTGGTTGCATATTTTCAGCAGACACAACGTGATTTAGATCAGAAAATGTACACCCAAAACATAAACTTTAAAAGTAATGCCTACTCTGGATGAATATCATGTGTCTGTCCTGTGAAACTGTGTGTTAAAACTGGTCCGTACGGGAAATGTGGCCTGTTTTTTTCAGTTCAGAATGTCCTATGACCTGTTTTAGCACATTGGCAAAATCTGATATCCGGTGCGGGGGACGACTTTTTTTGAACGACCTACTGGAGGTCATGCCCGTACGGCGTACCAGCGACAGGCGTGCCTGACCTCTGTCGGATAAGCTCATGCTCTAAAACTGTCTGCTTAGGTTGAGGGCAACACTGTGTCAACACATATCTATGGTAGTAAGTTAAAATACCTCGCCACT
The DNA here is from genome assembly GCA_963678695.2 of Diplodus puntazzo. Taxonomy (NCBI): domain Eukaryota; kingdom Metazoa; phylum Chordata; class Actinopteri; order Spariformes; family Sparidae; genus Diplodus; species Diplodus puntazzo. The sequence goes on along the minus strand of OZ023157.1, from coordinate 31,538,463 downwards.
GACTTTTGGTTTCACACAGGATACAAACAGAGGTCTCCTGGGTAAAAGTATTGCATTTGTTTTACCCTCACCTCCACCCCACTCCTCCCTATGTAGACTTTGTCACTCTTTTTACTACTTCACCTGACTTCCTCCTTTGCTGCTTTAATAATTGCTACTGCAAAGAGAGGTCGCTGCTTAAAAGTACATTTGGGTTGTGATTGCACTACTTGCACAGCTGACCTATTGGTCATTTTTCTGAGGAGAAGCTGAAAATGCCAACTGACTTTTATCCGCTTACCTTAATAGGACTCCCGACAAGATACTTAATTTAGAGAGGATTAAAATGTCTTCACTGTGAGATATTTACCAAGTGCTGAATTCTAGGCAGCAGCATATTGTGTCAGATTTCATGTGTGGCATTTTGAATTCAGTGCCTTCAGATTTTGGTTTTGCGTGGGCTTTTCCCTGTTATGTGTGGGTTTGTATAATGTCCCCACAGATGGAGAGCTCAAAATAGTTCTAACACAAAGCAGTTAATGAGCAGCTTTCCCTGTCTGATCTGTTCTGATGTCTCGAGCTATTTTAAGAATAAAGCCTTTCTAATAGACACACGCACATAGACGTTGATGTTCAGTAATTGACGCTGCACCTTGTCGCCAATTAGTGTTTCTCCCAGTTATATCTAATCCCAGAGACTGTTTCTGCAGTCTGCCTCTACCTCCTCCTTCTCTTCTAATTTTCAGTTGTTTTCATTTGCCTCTGGTGAGTTCCACGCTCTCCAAGCGAGGCATCCATAATCATTTCAGGTAAGAACGTTGTCACAGTGACAGGGAAAAATGATGTGCAAGACCATCTTCATCAGAAAACAGTAGAATTGGTTGTTTGTTCAAACACTGAAAACAACAGTTGTGCAAGCTTTCCTGACAGTAGAGCTCTTGCAGTCTTGACAGTAACCACTGTCTGTATTGAGGAGTTAATATGCACTACCTCTCCAAGGAGAAGTTGTGATTAATAGTTCGAAAGCATGTTACTCTGTCACAGGAGATTACCATACGCAGACTGCTTCGGACCAACCATGAAAGCAGATTTGGAGGGCTTCGATATTTTTCAGAAAGTTAGTAAAGGTTTAAGAGAATAAATAAAGAAACTTAGCCCAGTCAACCCCACTCATTGAGGACGAGTGTGAGGCAGGGCCATTTCTGGGGGGTTTGGTGCCGGAGGGAAAAACTCCTGGGGCCAATGACGAGATTGATTTATCATTATAGTGATAATCGCTATAATAAATTAAATAAATATCTTTACTAAACACGTACACTTATCCCTGTTATGATAATAATGACTACACACTAACAGCTGTTCTGGGAAATTACAGAGCCTTTTTAAGAATACAAATATATATTGTATGTTGACATACTCAGTCATTTACTGTAAGTATGAGGATGTGTTCAGGGGGCTATACCACAGACAGGCCGGATAAGTCAGAGAGTACTGAGAGATGGACTCACACATTGTTTTTTTCTTTTCATGGGATTTCTTAACAATGATAAAAAAAAAAACATATTCAAGTCACCTGAGTGTTTACATTTTTTGTTTATTTGTGTATCTATGATATTCATTTTTGTAGATTCTGATTATCTGACCTTCAATAGCAGTCATTCTTAGACACTGATAAGTGTTTGGTTACTTAATTAGCAGATTAAAACAAAAGCTATAATTTTGAGTATACCAGTCCTTTATTAATGCCTCCTGTTATATCCTTTGCTGCTATCACACATACCTCTGAGCAGGTAAGCTGAACGCTTTCCACCCAGTACATTTTTATCCTTTTTCTGAAATTCTGTGCATGTTTTCTTGACCTTCCTCTCAGCCCTTCACACTCCCCCTGACATTCACATTCACATCTCCCTCTCCACCTGCACTTCCTAGCACACCTGCACTTTCTTGTCTACCTCCAAGCATAGACCTTCCAGGTCACACAAAGAGAGCTGGGGCCTGGTCATAATGCCCCTGTTGTTAGGGCAGGCCTGCTGGCTCCGGAGCCTGGGAATCGCTTCGATGCCGCAGTTCCCACTCTGTGACACTCATCCAGGTATACCTGCATGCAAGACAATATCCTAAGAATGTCCAAGCTTGTCTGAGGGGCTGTTGTTGTTTGCTGCTTTGTCTCATACCATTCCCAGACTGCTCCGAGGCCCAAGACCAGACCTAAGGGAGTATTGGCTTGTCGTACAAAAAAAAACCAAATACATTTTTTCTTTGTGTATGAGGGAATTCTCCTGCTCACCTTACCTCTCGCCCTTCTCTTTTCACTTTCAAAATGGTAAAGCAATGTGTGAGTGATCAGGCAGGAAATATGATGGACGAAGAGGGAGGAGAAATGGAAACAAGGGAGAGAGCAGGAGAGTGAAGGAGGGGGAGGAAAAGGTAAGATGTGAGAGAAGGTGAACAGAGGTGAGGAGGGATGAAGAGCGGAGAAAAGATGGAGAGGGTAGATTTTGTCTTCCCATCAGGGTGCTGTCAGGTTTATAAATAACAGTAATCAATGGCTCAGCTGGCTCCGTCCTCGCCACTAATTGCTTTAAGTGCTTAAAAACCAGCTTGCACACTTTTTTTCCAAGACAGCATGGTAATAGAGCTGCCACTGTGCTTTTGTCTTGTCCACTGCTGTTCACATTTAGGCCAGTGTGTTGTCACACACAGTGGTCAAGCGAGTAGTGTGTTTAGTAAGTTGGATTTACAGTTGTGGCCTTGTGCATAGGTCAGTGGTAAAAATGACACTTTCACTCAACTGGACAGTACAACAGGGACGATCACAACCAGGACGTGGAAGCACAACTAGATCGATTTGTTAAAAAAAGATGTTGCAGTATGTGACACAGAAGTCTCAGTCGGTCCACAATCCAACAAGAGAAACATGGAAAACCTGCCTGTAACCAATGTATCTACATCAATATTCACAACAAATAGACCCAATTCACAAGGATATCAAGGTCAGCTAGACCCAATCCAAACAGATCTCTACTGTATATAGAGTGGTGTAGGGATGATGGATGTTCGTACGCTAACCCGGAATTTAGCATCACCCTGGTTCCCTCAACAAAAAGCCTATTAGCTTTTTTCATTGGATTTTGGATTATTGCTGAAAATATGCTCTGTGACAAACACACGTTTGTGATACTTACACATTTTCCTTCAGCAAGTTAATACTAACACCACTTTTGTGATTTTCAAAGCATAAATTAAATTGCTGAAAGTAAAAAGCTAATGCTAGTCTATAAACAGCCTACACCGCAGTCGAAAGACTTCAACATCACCATCACTAAGTGTCTTACTACACAATTACTATATACCTTCTCTATAAATGAATCAATCTGCAAAGTAAGTGGATGAGTCTCCGTGTCTCATTTAGTTAGCAAGTTGTCAACAACTACCATTTATAAGACATGTAAGGGCTTTACAATGCAGTCATGGGACATTTAGTGATGGATTTTATGTTGTAGAACAAAATGTGTGAATATCGTAAGCCCGTAGTAACCACAGACCTTATTTTATACCTTTTTATATTATCATATTATTTTGTATTATATTACATTATATTATATTATATTATATTATATTATATTATATTATATTATATTATATTATATCATATTATATTATATTATATTATATTTCAGGCATTTAACCGTAAACTCATTAAAAAAAACTAATCGACTCTAAGATACTGGAACTGAAAGTGCCTGGAGAGTTTATTTGACGTTTATGTCTTTCCAAAACCAAAATATAATTCTCATATACAAACCATTTTTATGATAAAGCAGTGTTTGTATTTGAACACCACTCTAGCTAATATAGCCACACGCTAAATGGGTGAACTCATGGATACTGGTAACCGACTTGTGCTAACGTTGCAGGACGCACTGCAAGAACGAGCACCACACACGCTAACAGACAGCTGACGTTCATCCTGTGTGTAAAGAACGATAGCGTGCCTGACAAAGCGTCACCTACAGTAATACCCCGGGTAACTTCTACATACATGGCAATGCATGGTTTCAGATTACGTTAGAAGAAGCCCCATTTGCAGGAATCAGTGTAAAGTCACCGTCAGTGTAAAGTCACTGAATGCTGAACTGTAATTTAGTGTTACATAAGCAACTTGAGAAATAAAGAAGTAAACCATCACTGAGCTAACTAACTACCCTGCACTGCAGGAATAATGTGAGAAACAATGCTCCAAACCAACTACTACATCATTGCATAGCACTGAGTAACAAAAAATGGAAATAATATGACTGTATAAATGATTCTGAATTAAAAGGTCAGCTGGAAGGGTCAATGCTAGTGACTAACCTGCTTGTCCACTTAGATCGAGGACCCGCTGTCTCAAAAACGACACAGTTACTAAGGTTAGGCATAGTGAATGGTCAACACCTGAGCAGCCACCATTGAAAAGCACAATATACATCATTTTCTCTACATATTACAAGGACAAATTACCTGAAAAAACAACATTTTTCAGAGCTGCTAGCTATTCCACTTGGATGAATGCATTGGATGCAAGGCTGATGTAAATCCTGGCCACATGAATGTATGTCTGCACAGCTTTGTCTTCTGTATGACAAGACATTGGTAGAATGTTTTACTTCCACTGTGTGTGGTTCAGTATCTTCAAACGGTTAACTGCAAAAATGTATCAGCAGCATTAGTGAGACACTTCCCCTAAGGCTCTGGGCCCCCTCTCTTTCACACTCTTTGAGTCGTTCTGGATAAGGCGGTGGGCTGAAGGCATTCGATTTAAACGCCGTTAGTGTTCACTCATTAGTTGATATCTTACTCTGCAGGTGTCTGAGCAATTCCATGACATGAAGTTTTTGGTCTGACACTTTCCCAACAAACCTCCTTCTAAGTCAGCCTCCTTCTCAGTCAACTCACCAGATTCAATTCATCTTCACACATACCTCCTGGCAGCAATCGGGCCAGGGATTTGTCCTATATTCCAGTTCTACTTGGCAGGTATCCACTGTCTGTGGGCTAACAAGCACAACTCAAGCCATGAACAGGATGGATTCCACTTTCAGCACAAAGTGAAGATCAAGTCATATGATTGTTTGTTTGTCTCCTTTTCCTATTTCTGTATAAACATAAGGACAAATTGCATAACAATTTTTATTTTTATTCACCTCTTCTGTCATCAATGATATCGTCACAGTTTAATGAAATCAGTTTTGTCTGGTCAGTATTGTTTGTATCATGTAAAAACAGGTTGTTGACAAATTTATTTAATCACAATTTTTCATGAACTAAAATAAGACAAGTTATACCAATACACAAAGTATCTCCACTAGACTTCTGACATGTTGAGGATGCTCCGAAACACTTCAGTTGCTTTAGTGATCTAAAAATTTGACACAACCTCACAAGCTCTACAAATCTCGCCCTCTCACTTCCGCCAGCCATTAGCAGTGCAGTCAACAGAATTTCATGCTCAGTGACTGGATGTCTCTTAGCACAATGCTCCCTAAGACTAGTAGTTGACCTCTCTCCTGTACACAGTCTTGTATTTTAGACATCCCATCAATTTTTTACAACATTGTTTGCCTCAGGCAGTAGAACTCACCCAAGCCTGAATTCCTCCAGCTTACAGTTCAGCCGAGGAGGACGCCATAAATGTTTCCAGTGTTTCAATGTTACGTTTCTGCCTGATTATATGGTCTAGTTCATTAAAATGAAAATAGTTCCTACATGAAACAGCTCACAACAAGGTCTGTTGATTACCTCGAGTACCCAGGTAAGGATTTCTGGTAAGAGACATTGCTGTTGAGTCTTTCCAATGTTTGTATTTGGTTAAATCACACTCAAGAGAAAGCAGACTCTTACTGCCAATGTCTCCGAAATTGGACAACTCACGCCAAAATAATCTAGACAGATAAACAGCACTGCATGTAAAAGAGAAAAATATATGTATTTTTGATTATGGGGTGTGCTCTCCCTATTACCTCTCCAACCAGAAATGATACCTCATAACCAAACACAAACCAAGGGTGCATATTAGGACGTGGAGGTTTTGAATCCATTCTTCTCAGTAGCCAGCTATCATGCATGAGGTGTGACTGGTAAGTTCATGGCATCAGGGCCATTGCCAGGCATTCAGCTCTGAATCAAAACAATACAAGAGGTTGTGTTTGTGTGGGCGTGTTGCCTCAGGTACTGGTGTGATGAAATGCTATCCAAAGGTGTGTTTCACAAAAGCCTCTGTCACTATCACACATAGATTGCAAGTGTTTGATTGGTGCGACATGTCAAATCCAGCTAAAGGAAAAGATCTTACGCTGCAGATCACTGCTCGTACATGCAAACGTGCAAACAGGCCCTAGGAAGGACATTTTTTGGGGGGTGGGGGTTGCTAGTGGTACTAGCATTAGGATTCATGCGTCTGTGTTGCCGCAGCCCAAGTCTTCCTCCAGAATAAAAGCATTTCTTGTTTGAAATCCTCTCTAAACACAACAGCACAGTTTCTCTGAGTTCCATGGCTTTCACAAAAGTGAGCTCTATGCAATGTTTGTTTCGCTTACTTCCAGAGTAAGCACCCAACGGTGCAATGGCTGTTTTTGTACTGATCCGTCCTTCTGTCATGGATCAAATCAAAATAAAAGAGGACTGAACCCGAGGGACATCCCAGAGGCATTGTGCACTAAACAACATCTCATGTCTCTGTTGTCTTTTGTTTCTCTTTTTTATTTTATTGTCTTTACAGTTTTTGCTCTTATTGTTGCTCTTCTTATTTCCCCACCCTCTTGACCTCTCCTAACCCTCCTTTCCACTACTCTCTCAACACATTTCTCTTTTCTCTTACCTCTTTTCTTTCAAAGGGAAAACTCCACAGAAACCAGATATTCGTTTTCACAGCCCCTGGCAAAGGTTTGACACTTTTTAAGACGAACTATTGAAAATAGTTAACTATTATGATTGTTTTTTGTTGTTTCTCTATTTTCTCTTTTCCCTGTTTTTTTTAAAATATTTTTTTACTTTGAGGACAGATGGAATAAAATGTTATCACACAGTTAATACCAGTCAGATAAAGAACTGCACACTGCCTTGATCTACTTCCTGGATTAGTTGGCAGATTCTCTCTCATCACCTTTAGTCTCCTGTGCTCTGAGTAGTTTGACCAAATCACACACTGTAATGTTGTAATGCTTTAGATTTGCTGCATTGAAAACTCAGTCATGCACAAGTGTTCTCAGTGCCTGTTTACATCCACAGTGCTGTCTATCTCCAGTGAGGCTTGCCAGTTTGGCTCGTTCAAGAGGACGTTTCATGTGTACGTGCATGTGTTCATGTTGGCCTAGCACTAAAATCAAATGAAACCAACTGTGAAGAGATGACAAGGCATGCCAGGTAAGTGTGTCTGAGTGTGTGTGTGGTTGGATGGTGCTTTAACAAGATGCATGCTATCCTTAAGTGCAGCGGAGCAACTTTGTATGTGTACGGCAAACCGTGTTTCTTGCTGCTGATTTGAGACAAGCAGGTCTTGATAAGGTTAAACTGGCACCTCTGCTTACACGCAGACCTACAAGGATTTCTATCATGATTTAAGACAGAAGTCACATGGGTTAAGCTTTTTAAAATCTATTTGGCCATGGATGCACTTTCCTTAAAGGGTAACTCCACCAATTTTACTACTACTTCCGGCCTTGGGGAGTACTATGCATGTTTGAAAAAGGCAGTATGACGCCTTTTGTGGCTCCGGAGGAAGCTGCATCTAATCTGATAAATATCCCCCAGTGATGTCACTCAGAGGCTAAGTTGCATTGCGGTTAATGTAGTTGGCAGTTTTTCAATAGCTTGACCACTACATACCACTGGTCTTGCATTACACTCCTACAACACTGCTGGACATATTAAGTCAGTTATAAAAACAAAAAATCAAAAATCTATACAGCAGAACCAGAGACAGCGGCTTTTATATTCCACACATTCTTCTTCCCTTTTTAAAACTGGTGCCTACATTGTCCACATTGCAACATAGCCACTCTCTGACATCACTGGAGGAAATGTAGCAGATTACGCAGAGATTCCTCTGGTCCTATCGTTATCACGGCTTATAAACACTTAACATGCATGCATGTTAACACAACACGTCATACGGTGGCAGTTTCATTGCGTCATCATAACTAATTGGTTAGGATCAGGAGAAGGTCATGGCTTGGCTTAAAATAAGTTACCCATCCGACAACCCCAACCTCCACATACTTTCTCACTCTTTATGCAACATCACCTGTATTTTTTCCCTCTATGACATTGGCATCTAAAAAGACACACCAAGACACAAGCTTTATGCAGAAGGCCTTAAATGACACGTGAAAAATAAAACAATGAGTTGTGATAACATGCCAACTGACATCTGACATTGGCGTTTCATTCATACAGCATTAGGTGAGACCAGGTTGTCTTACTCCCATGTTCCCTATAATCTTTTTTACTTTCACTGCACCTATATTTCATTACTGGCTGGTAATTTTATTGGCACTCGATTCATATAATGAAATTAGTTAGTTGTATTCTGTATTGTGTAAAGTGTTTATTTTGAGTCAGTATTTATAATGGACACTGGTATAAACTGTCAGCTCTCACTAACTGTTAATGTCTCGAGTTTACCGTCAAACTCCATACTGTCACGTCCTTCAGTATTATGGAATCATCACATGATCCCACGTAAACATTGCATTATGAACTTTGTTAAAAGCACTGATGTATAAATGACTGAGAGGGTTTTATTGTCTGCTGTTTAACATTTAAAAGAACACTGAGCTTTTGTGTTAATTAGAGCTCAGTGGGATCATGTACCAGAAAATGAACTCTCAGTGAGGCATTACTATTGAAAGATCTCGATCCCAAGCCAAGTTGTTTTGCATCGGCCTCCTTGGACGAAGCGAGTGGGGTTTCAGAGGAAGTCAAATCCAAACCGAACGGTGCAGCCAAAGAGCCGATGAACAGCGAGCCAAGATCGATTTTGTTGGGATAAAAACAATTATCTGCGAGAAGATTAGAGGACACAATTAGCGGTGAAATGGCGCTTTTATTCGGCAACATTAGCAACAACAAAGAAGTCTTGTGGCTGTTTAGTTAGCATAATAAAGGCTGTGCAGAGTGAGCCAAATAATGTGGGCTGGCCAGACAAAGGCAGTCCATCAAAACTCATTAGAGCCAGGAATGAGACACATTAGGAATTTATAATGCCTGGTTATGATGTTGGGAGAGTAAGAATAAAGCCCTGGAAGCAAAGGACGTGTTTATTGTTGTCAAATTCAAATGTTTACTTTCAACAATATGGTGCACAAATAAAAGGTCCACTTTGTATTCTACAGAGAGAGGCATGGCAGCTGATCCCCAGCATTATTATTTATGGCTTTCACCTTAGCTAAGAATGGAAACAATCTGCGTGGTGTTTTCTCAAAATGCTCCCCCCCCTCCAAAACAAAGTAATGCCACCACCTGTAGTTGATACAAGAGGTCAGGGGGCTAATGTCAGCCAGAGCTTGTATAGTTTGACACAGTAAATCTTGTCTCTCGGCGCACTGACAAGCCCTCTTTGTCTCTGAGAATGTGAAAGTCTCATGAAAACTGTATTATTTGTCTTCTCCTCCGCCGCTTGTGCCTAAAATGGAGAGCAAGAAAGATTGAGCAACACAGGAAAGAGAGAGGGTTAGGGCCAAACCACTGCAATAAAAGTGATGTATGAGACGTCACTCAGTGATTGGCTCAATACATCACGCTGAAAGCACGAGCAGTGTGCACGCACGCAGACACTCACTCGGAAGCGGTGAGAGGTACGTGGTGGAGTCCTGTCTGCCTGTAGGCTAATAGATGCGAGACAAAATAAGAACTTGGCAAATATAGGATGGAGCAATCCTTTATTGGACTGTATTAGCTTCACCAGAATATCCACACACATGCTCACATACACACACGAGCACAGAGGGGGGGTTTTGCGCTAAATAGAACTTTTCTAAAGCTGGAAGCACGGGAGCATTAAGGTAAGAATAAGCAGGTGGTAACTAAGTGGGATAACAGAGATGGCAACTGCTGTGATTGATGTGTCAATTGGTGCTCACTGATGCTTGGTGCCTTCAGTGATGCTTATGAACCTCTCAATGAACGCAGGTTTGAAATCTGGAGGTTTCGTACGGCCTCAGTGCTGTGGAATGACAGACGGATTCTTTGTTCTTTCTCTGCCCCTTGTTCCTGATGAAATCTCTCTTCAGATCAGAAATTCAAAAACAAAACAGCTGTCATTGCACGTGTTTGCAGGTTTAGACTTTGTTTCCCTGAAGATAAGACACACAGTATAAGTCTTTCTGTTACCTGATTATTTAAACGGAAGAGTAAACTTCTGTTCATCAGTTTGCTTTTAAGAAATGTGAAGTGACCATGTCTTATAGGCTCTTCCCAGGGTGTGCTACATGTTTTTTTGTGCAATAGTTATATTCAACATTTCAGATACAACGGATCAGATTTGCTCCGGCATTATAAGATCTTTCCGGGTCACAAATGTGGCTGTGCAAATGTACAAGGCCACTTTCATTGAATTCGTGGATGCCTTCGGGGTGTATTCAGGGCCTGATTTAACTAGACAGTGCATTCAACTGTGGGATTTCTATGACATTACTGAAAGAAAAAAAATTTAAAAAACATTTACTTAAGCCATGATGCAACTCTGCTGAGAAGAAGTGTAAAAATAAATGAATCGTTCTTTGAGGTTCTCATTTTGAACATGTTATACAAGGCATTGGACACATTCATGGGAAACAAGGAGGGAAGGAAGTGATATACAGTAATAAGATGACACATAGAGACATACTTCCAGCAGCTCAGAATGGAGCAGGTGGAGGGGCAGATGTTAATGTCGGAGGTGAAATTTTGTTTTAAATGAGCAGGATTCACAGGTAACAGGTCTACCGGCTATCCTTGGCTGTGTTACACGGATAAGAATGAAGCATAGCTCACTCTGGTGCAACTACATTCATTTCCTGTTGGAGATATTAAAGTGCAGCTTGAGTCAGAAGCTCTCTGTGCAGCATGTGCATTTGAACTCGCTCACCATGTACTGATAACTACTCCCTCTACTAGTGTCAACCACTCTCCACTACGTCCTTTGACAGCATAACTAAATACAGCAAATAATGATACACGTTTCAACGCACGTGACTACTCATACAGTTCCTATAAACATTCCCTCAGTTCAGTATACCTCATGCAGTTTACCTCCACACATAGATCTATAAAATATCAAAGTATTCAATTCACTCACTCACACACAGTTACCCTTTGCTGTAGCTAGCAGGGTTGCCTTCCATCTTGGTTACACATACCCTCTCTCCACCATGCTACCATTAGCTAATTAGCTCATTCGGCCATGAAGACAGTGGCCCAAATTGGGTGTTTCCTCTGGCACTTTTGCCCACGCATATTCAAACTGAGCCAGCCAATTTGCTTTTCTATTAGCAGTTTTACCGAGCCAAGTTGGGCCAAGTCGCGCACAGGATGGACCTTCCCCGGAGTAGATCTAAAAGTAAAATTAGGTCAAACTTGACTTCATCCCTGAACTTCTCTGCCTGACAATCATGTAAATAGATAGAGGTCAACTATTTCGTCACTATGTTATCTAGAAATTTGGCGAACAAGCTGGCTTGCTTCTGGTCTGCCTGTTATTGCAAAGACACGCAAAACTTTCACTCTGCTGCTTTGTATGTGAACCAACACAAAATGGAAGACACATGTTGAATATTGCTCTTACCATCCTTTTCCTCATTAAGTAACATTATGGTTAACTTAATCTAAATAATATTGATTGATCCAGTGAGTAACAGAATTAATCCAACATGCTGAGAGCCAATGATACTGTCTGCTGGGCAGACGAGGTGCTGAGTGTGGGTGGGGTCTGTGTGGTGGGGTGGATAGGGGTGGAGTGGTGACTCAGGGAAGACACTTGAAGTCGCCCATCCTGTTGGCCTTGCCCTTGACGCTGACAGTGCTGTTGCCCTTGCACTTGAAGATGTCAGATCGTTGTGTGTCGGTGTGTGTGCGCGAGCAGCATCGCTCGGATGGAGACACTGGAATGGCAGTCACCATGACAGGGTCAACAAGGAGGGAGAGCACTGACACTGACATCACTCGACCTCGGATGACCGCTCTATACACACAAACACAAGCCCACACATGTCTGTGTGGCTTGTTCAAACACATTCAGACAAAGTAATGCAGGAGCATAGTCGGCTGATTAGTGGAACAAAGCCTTTTTGGATTGGATTTGAGATTTGGACACAAACATTTTAAATTGAATGACATCATATGATTTAAAAACAACTACATGCTGAATGGTTTTGATATCAAATGGTTACCGATTCTTTTTCTCCTCCATGTTATCTTCATGGAGTTGCAGCAGCAAAGATGGGGCATATAAAGTGGTACATTATGAAACTGCTTCACGCCTACATGAATAATATTGCTGTAACTATATAAAGGTTTAAATCATTTCAACAGCTCTTCCCAGTTTTCATGTTTTGGTGATAAAAATCTAATGAAAAGGTGCAATTTGGTCCCAGAACATATTTCTTTGATGCATTTACCAAAAAATCAAATTAAAGTTGAGGAGAAGAAAGATGTGGTTGGATTTGGAGGTTAAGAGTATATTTGAGGGCAAGTTTCAACATGTAATAGGTCACATATTACTAGCTACTTTCAATTGAAAGTGATAAGTTACTTTACATTAGTATTGTCCATGTAGACTAATGCGTTATTGATAACACTACTTTTGCGTTACTTTCACCATCAAAACCTCAGTTCGAGGTAAGACCAGGCATTATAAAACAGAAGAGGGTTCATTTGCAGAGGCACAGAAACTGAAATGAATTTCAGTTCATCACAATAAAGACTCTCCTCTATAGTGCAGGTATGCCCATTCAAGCATTAAGTTGCGTGTTTATCAGTATTCAATAAAATTGCCCTCTTGTATTACAATAGTGTGATGATGTTTTAGAACAATTAAATAGCCTACACCTTTTTAAATAAAATAATAGCCTTGGACACAGGGATGAGCAGGCAGACAATGTATCAAAGTCTGATGTATTCTGTATACTTGACAACGTTTACTATTTATTGCATTCGCATTGCATACGACTATAATGTTTCTCTCCTTCTCTTTGATAAACTCAAGTAATGGGAGTATACCCATTACAAGAATGCATAGACTCCACAGTTATGTTAGCATTCCGCAAATACAATTCTTCGGGAGGTATTTGTTGGCACCAAGGTGGTGGAAGTGGTTTGGTGTGGGGTTTTTTAAAACAATTTTTGGAGGTAATCTGTTACCGAACATATTAACTGTAATAACATTATCGAAATCCTATCAGAAACACACTGAAAACCAAGTTCACATTATAGGATCTCAGCCTTGATCTTGCCATCGCAGACAATGTGGCCCAGATCAAAGGGCAGATCAGCACGTGCTCCATTTAATGACGGTCAGTGTGTGTGAAATGCTCAAAAGTTCATGTTTCAATGGGAGTTATCAAAGCGCAGAAGCTCAAGTTTACTGCAGTTCATTACAAATCCAGTGATGGGTGATATCATTTAGCCTGGTAGCACGGTAAAATTCTCAGCAGAATAGAGTTACCTGTGGAACACAATGCCGGCTTGTGTTGTGCATGAAGGCTGCATTGCCGAACTGCTGCTGCTCGCTCTTGTGTGTACGTCCACACAGTTTGCTTTGCTGCTGCCGCATGGCTACTGCCTGCCCTATCCCTTTACATGGAGTCTGCCTTTGATGATTATCAATAAAAATGAGGACGTGCTTTCTTTTTACCCCCTATGAATGAAAGTGGGGGGGAGAAAGAGATGGAGAGAAAGAAAAAGAGTGCAAAGATACAGACATTAAACATCTAGTGAAACGCTGATATGATGTCGATGGGAAAGCCTACAGGGTCGTTTTAAGGTCTATTTCTTGCCAAGAACCACACATATCACGGGAAAGATAGGCAAGACTCCAAATCTGTTGATGCCGTGCCACTGCAGCTCCTCACACTGGCATAGTGTCTGCTCCAACCTGTTTCCATGGAGGCTGAAATAAAAAGTAAGACGTTCCGCCACGCACACGTACACCTGTAAGTGTCTAACTTGCAGCTTTCCAGAATTATTTAGTATGTTGTATTTAACGTATTTTAATGTTGTATATGGCATCATCAGTCCCAGCTGATGAGGTCAGACAGTAACACATTAGATGATATACAAAATGTAATAATATTGCCAAAATCCTCATAGTAACCGACTATATTACTTTGTTACTGATAAGATTAACATAGTACTTGAACCCTTATCCCGAACATGGTGGCGATGACTAGGGGCTGGGCCTGGATGGATGGGAGTAGACTTGGAGCAGCTAATTTAAAAAAAAGGGGAGAAATGTATGTGAATTAGTTCATTTTAATCCATGTGAACTCAACTTTGAACTGGCTCGTGTGCATTGTGAACTGGTCAGTAGTTGATTTGCAAGAGGGTGGGTTTGGGTTAAGGGTCCTACTTACTTTACATAATTTAATTCCAGATATTTACATTCTATTAAAGGCTATTTGTTTTCAGCCTTCTGCTTGGTTGAACCTGAGACTCCTGGAGGCTAACGAGGTTGTCACGGGTCAGTGGGCTGCACCCAGTCGGCATACCTGAAAGGATGAAGGCATTTAGAGACTTTTCTGCCACACTCATCAGGAGGTAGAGAGCCCAACAAAACCATGGATAGAAACAGGTGAGGTAAGACATAATAAGGATTAATTCGATGTACAGTACAGCAAGTGATTTCACTCTCTAAGTTCTTTGACAGCAGGATTCATTTTTCTTCCGCAGACTGAATGGATGTGAGGACAGCAGCTGCAGGTTGCTTGCACATAACCGTCTTTTCAAAGTAACATGGCCTGGAGTCAAGGTAAAAATTGTAGGCTGTGAAAATACTTTGCTTCCAAGAGGTTTCATTTCAACTGTCAGGGGACACACCTGGGATCAAACAGCAAATCACACAAACATGCTGTGGGCTGAAAGCATGTCTCTGACAGTTTCCTGCCTTATTTCATCATCAAGATTGAAAAAAATACTATTCAAAATGATTGTTTGAATGACAGGTATGCATCCTTGTAAAATACTGAACATTGAGATAATGGACAAATGACACGTAGAGGGAACAACACATAATATAAATGTAAATATAAATATAAATATAAAAGAGGAGTGCTCATCCAATTTGGTCGATATTTTAAATTCAAGAAACCCAAAAGTCCCACTTTAATAACTTGACCTAATCAGAATCAGAACTACTGTATTAGTCTCGCAAACAGGGAAATTTGTGTGTCACAGCAGCCAAAGGACGGTTCAATTTATCAATAAACAATAATAATAGTAAAAAAATAAACAATATAATAAAAAGGTAAGAAATAGAAACAGACTGGTATATACATAACATATAATAACGATATAATGTGAACATTTTCGCTGAGTTGTGTACTTATGTATTTGTTTTTCGACTATGTTCAAACCCAGAGAAATCCATAAGTTCACTCAAAGTAACGGTGCTTTTCATTTGGCCACCCATCGCTACATCTTGAATAGGGACATTGTAAAACGAGACCAAACTTAACATGAAAAAAACAATCAAACGTTACATCATCTGTAAACATTTGTGCCTGAGTGACCTCAGACAGATTTTTATCAGCATTTTTGGTTGTTTAATGGTTTATTTAGTACAGATGAGGTGATCATTTGCATTTGATTGGGTTACTCACATGGTTTATATCAGCTCCAAACAGATTACTATACATTAGTGGTAGGCTAAGGTTAGCAAGCACCACATATCCAGACTCCAGTCTTCTCTCTTCGTTTTTCCCTCTCCTCTCTGTAACATTAAGTTCATGAAGTACATTTCCACTCCAGCTCCAGTCGACAGTTAATATTCCAGATCATAAACACCTAAAAGCAGAGTTCAACTCGATGGATTGCGTTGATAAACGAGCAACACCAAATCCACTTTTTTATCTCAAAGATTAAAATCTCTGAGCTCCTCTCTGATTGGTAAATTGCCCCAGAAAAGTCTCCAGTGTGACTCTTGGTCAGGCTCTGCACCCAACACTCTTTTCAGATCTCTAGAGCAGCTGAACAGTAATCGTAATACTACTGTCAATAAATTCCATAAAAAAACAAATCCAGTAGTAAGTTGTCCGTCTCTCTGACTTCCCTGCCCTGTTTGCCCCAAGCACAAGGGTGAAACCAGGAAGGCACTCAGGCTGGCAGGCAAAACAAAGTTAGTGCAGATGCACACCAGACAATCTTGCAAAGTGTGGGTGGAAATTGGCTGGTATATATACTGTGAGACTAATTAGGGAGATGGGGAACAGGTGGGAAGGGAAGGTCAGGTGATGGGAATCGGGGGGGGGGAAGGGTCACTTCGGAGAAGGAGGGAGTCGCTGGATGTAAGAGTTAGGTGACTGGGACAGCTGGAAAAGGGTGCTTTTCATTATGCAAACGTGTGCTTCCTGGTGTCCTCTCTCCTCCCAAGACCCAGGAATTGGAGGGTGTTCCAATCTCTTAAATAAGACCTCCAGGACAACAGGACAGAGGACGTTTCTGGAGGAGCTTACAGCAAGGAAAGACGGGTGCCTCCTTTCATCCCTCACTCACTAACAAAAGACCCTTTTCATCATGCTAAGGCCTGAACAACTGGTGGGTCGATAGAGAATGGCAATAAAGGGACCTAGGAAGGGAGGGACAGAGAGGCAGAATGTGAAAGAATAAACACAACCGGGGCAGACACTGTGACATTAATCTGTTTTAATTACAGGCAGATTAAAAAAAGTATATAACATGTGAAATGTTAAATGTATCTGTAAGTTAGTAGAATTTTTATACAGTATATACAGTACAAATACAGTATATTTTGTTGAGTAGAGGCTAAAAAAACTCAAGTCCATTGGTCCAAGTCTCAAGTTAAGTCACATATTTTGTCAAGTCAAGTCCTTGGTTTAGACAAGTCCCAGTGAAATAAATGTGATTAAACAAAAAACAAATTGACGACTTGATGGAATCTCGTTTATGATTCAGAGACCATTTAATAGTGTAGTCAGGCAGGGTAGTCATCCGATCATAACCAGGCAATATGACAGAGACATTGAACATTTTTGATATCTTATATTTGATATTTAATTTGAAAACATAAAATGAACAAAGACAAGACATTCAGATCACTGTGTCTCAAGTCCAAGTCAATTCAAAAGTTTTTACCATCCAAGTCCAAGGCTCAATCTCATTAACAATTCTTACCCCGATCCCTCATTTCCGAGTGGTCCCTTGCCCCTCAGATTAGAGTTAGAAGGAGCAGTGGTTAAAATCTCCCCCTATCAAATGGAACAACCCATCAAGACCCTCATACTTCATCAGTAGTCATTGGTGGCATTTACGGATCGGAAATTTCCCATATGCCATCTTCAGCTGTGGTGATTTCTCTTGCATTGCTGTGACAGGTGGCCATTTATCTGATGGAGATAGAAAAGCGTGGACACTCAGAATTACTCACAACTACACGCTATCAATCAAGTCGAGTAAAGAAGAACACTGCTTCATTACCTGGCTACCAGCAATACTTTGTAGGCTAACAGTAGCAACCTGTGCTCCTACCTTGCCAGTCTGCAGGGGGAGTGGTATCAAAGAGCAGCAATTTCACTGCAGGACCTGAATTAAATTTCAGGCCTTATGTGACATCAGTGGGGGGAATGCAACATTGAAATATGTCAAAATGCAGGATTAGGATTGCTACAAAGAAAAGAACAAAGTTTCATTGAAACAGAGAGTTTTCATTGCCGTCGGCTTGAAGTGCAAAAAAGCCTATGTTTGGAGGGCCATGAAGCCTGAACACTTCATGCTACCCCTCTACAGCAAGAGGCAGGTCACACTGCTCAAGTGCAAATGTGCAAAATAAAGGAGTAGGGCGAACTGATTAGGGCAAGGTGTGTATTGGGATTGGGGCCCGAATTGAGTCTCAAGTCATTAATTTTTTTTTTATCAGTTTGCAAGTCGGCAAAACAGTGACTTGCGTCAATTCAAGTCCAAGTCACAATGAGTCAAATCCACATCTCTG
Organism: Diplodus puntazzo; assembly: GCA_963678695.2. Taxonomy (NCBI): domain Eukaryota; kingdom Metazoa; phylum Chordata; class Actinopteri; order Spariformes; family Sparidae; genus Diplodus; species Diplodus puntazzo. Next base: position 31,520,306 of record OZ023157.1, on the reverse strand, counting down.
GGCTGGTGACCAAGGCATGTGGCAAAGGAAAGAAATGTTGGAGGTTAAATTTCCAGAGACATTGTCAGTACAGGAGAGAACACAGCCTGCACTTGCAGCACCAGCAGTCATCGGCAAAATATTGTCACATGAGCGACACTGAGTTATTTGGTCAAATATATCATTATATTTGACTTTGTCAATATTGCCCAGCGTTAATGCTTCACATTTATTACAGTGTCCTTGCAGTCGCACTCTGACTGACTGAGCTCATGAAGAGCTTTTGAGTACACCCAGTGTAACATTAACTCGAGGAATAAGAATTTAAAAGGTGATAGATTGCTCTCTGTAAGAAGTTTCACCCAACAGCCCTCGCTCGGGAGCAGGGACACACACCATTATGGGTTATAGAGTGAAGTTATCGCCGTGGTTATCATTCTAGATGTTAATGGGCATTATATGGAGAGGAAGACTGCAAAGACGCGCTAATGTCCTCCTCTTCATTTTTGACCTTGACCTACCTGTCATGCTCCTGAGGTAACCACCTCCACAGTAATGAACACACACAGACACACACAGACACACACACACACACACACAGACAGCGAGAGAGAGAGAGCGAGAGAGGGGAGATGAATTCTGCAGAGGAGGTCATTTATAATTAGTTACACAGCATGGCAGTTGTCCTGCTCCACCACACACAATCAAAGACAACTCACAGCGTACAGCATCATCTGCATGTGCAATGGCAATCAGTGTTCAAGACAACCAAATAATCATATTTTTAATGTGCATTTCCCACTGAGGCCGCTGTAAGACAAATATCAGATGATGAGCAAAAAAACTGCAGAAAAAGCAGCCCCTTACGCTCCGTATACTACTGCACAGCACTTTTACCACCTTATTTTTTCACCCAGCAGCAGTGTGTGACTGTCAGAGAGTGTGACAGCTTTATACCTCGATGCCAGGAGTGAGACAGGTTGCCACAGACAGCCTGGAGAGAGCTGCAGGCTAATGCTCAACAGCAGTAGTCGACGCTGGAATGCTGGACATCTTTGCTCCTCCGAGAATGTCTTGGAAAACTTTGGTTACCCCCTATGTGGATGAGTCTCATCTCAGGTGTTCTGTTCCACCTCTGAATTTATCAGATTTACTTTATTGGATAAGTCTAGTGCTTTAAAGTGTTTTCTTTATCATATAAGTCTGTGTATTAGCTCTGTGGCAGACTGTCAGCCTGTCCATGGTGTTCTCTGCTTCTGTGCGTGCTAAGATGACCGCCAGCCAACTGGATAAGAAAAAAAAGGCCCTGAAAAGCTGGATGAGTGGTATTGGTAATGGATCACATTATTGAGGAGGCACTGAATGTAGTATCTACAGCAGGGGTCATCAACCTTTTTGAAACTGAGAGCTACTTCATGGGTACTGAGTCATACGAAGGGCTACCAGTTTGATACACTCTTCTGAAATAACAAATTTGCTCAGTTTGCCTTTAGTTATATCATGATTATTAATGATTAATGATACTCATCTATGTGAAGACACTGATCACGTTAATTATTTCTCAGAATAATTATCAACCATGACTTAACAAGGTGGGAAACAGATAATATCAATATTCAATTTTCATTTTTAGAACAGGCCTGAGGGCTATTCATGTGGTCCTTGGGGGCTACCTGGTGCCCGTGGGCACCGTGTTGGTGACCCCTGATCTACAGTATACACAGTATACATGCTAGGAGTATAAAACACCATATGTATACACAGCTAATGAAAAAAACAACATAATAACCTGAAATCAGCAATAACAAAACATATAATACACTGACATTGGGTTGAATAAAAGATAACCAAAGGGTTAACCAAAGTTGCCTGCAATAATGACATGTTAAAGGGGCAGTTCACCCCCAAAAAATTATACAATTATAATAAATATGTTTTCCTATTTCCCTGTACTGTCATTTATCTATCTAGATTGTTTTGGTGTGAGTTGCAGATATCAGCCATAGAGGTGTGTGCCTTCTTTCCAATGAAACTAGATGGCACTCAGTCGTGGTGATCGAAACAGTGTGACGACCCTCCTGTTCTCTCTCCCTCTTCTGGCATCAGCAGAGTTGTCAGCAGCATTGGCACCATCTGGACTCTGAGAGTCTGGGTGCTTGTAACTCTCTCCTGGAGCTCAGTAGCTAGCTTGTTCTCCTCCCAGAGACACCTTGTTTGGCTTTTGTTTGGCATTTGGGTTTCTGTACATCCTTCTTACAACATTACACACACACTTCTCCACTCATGCATTCACCAATGCCACTGATTCCACTGACCACACACGCCTTGATTAGTTTAGGCTACTTTTCCTTCCTCTACTTAGTTAATTGTCTCCTGTGTGCATCTCCTTGCGTTGTCATGGCCGTGCGGCCCGGTTTGTGACAACAGAAAAAACAAAATACATTTGACAAACTGAATTTCAAATCAGGAAGTAGCTAGTTATGATAATCCACAGACCTTGTTGTGAGCCGATGAGCAACAGGCCGCTAACCTCTAACCTATTGATTGACACCTTGTTTCATCAGATTTGAGATTCTATGCCCGCCCTGGACCCTACAACAGCCAATGAGTGATACGTTCCCTCCCTTCTCCCCTGAGCCACTGAACATCCCAGCCACCGGATGATTGATGCATCATAGTTTTATTCATTTAGCTCTTTGTTTAGGCTATTTACCACCTTAGCACTTCCATTTTACATGCATAAATTTAGAGTAAATAAGGAAATGAGATAAACTATAATGAGTTTTTGCTACTGTTACTCCAAGCAGGGATATTTTGAGATCACATAATGGCTTTTCAGTCAGAAAAACATGGGTTAAGTGTAACCTTTCAAAAGAACCCAAAAACCATAATTGTACTCCAAATGGTTCAACATGAGCTTTGAATTTACTTTTGAATTGACTAAAACTGAGCTAGACATTTTAGGATAATTTTGCATTACTTTTGTTGTATTGTGGGAGAAGCCAAAGGGAAAGTGCCACCGAGGTGAACAATGAAGTGAATCTAATGTAATTTAATCTGATCTAAATTTCCATAAACGATAACAGGTTCTGATAGTTAATACGTCTGTATAAAGATATCGCACATTGGCATCTCTTCATTTTCTATGCAGCTTTGTTGATATTGCTTCAAACAAAGTGCTTGTTGGACTGTCTATATATCAGCATGTGAAACCCCCTCCTGTCACGCCTCCTTATGTGACTTTCCAACAAGCAACAATCCCATTACAAGCAGCAATTGGCCAGGTGTAAAACATATGGTGAGCTTTTCTCTAAAGTTGATCGATCAGACAACTATTTCTGTCACTTCTTATGTGTGGAAACAAGTGGGGCAAAATGAACAGCTTTGAGGAGGGACCACTCACAACAGCTATAAACACTGTTTACTTTAGGTGTGGTCAGATGATGCACGGCTTAACAATTAAAGTGTCACTTGAGAGAAACACTAATAGAGGGACAACTCTTACCATGGGGTGAGACTTACTAACTTATTTATGCCTGAGACCCCTCCCAGGGTATTGGCCATCAATAAGGGACCGCCAGAATTCTTGGTCATTTCATGGGGGGAGAGAATGATCAGACATGGCTGGAGTTTTTCTGTCATCGTGAGACTGGAAAAAAGTTTCAAGTAGCCAACTCTGGAGGAGATGCCACAAGTAATCCCTGAATGATGAGAGATCCAGGAAAAATAATCTGCATTTGCTCTGTCCTGTCTGGTCATATTGACTTTAATGCAACCAGTGAAACATTTGGAGTGCCAAATTTAGCAATCACGGTTGAAAACCCCAGACACCATCAAGACAGGATTTTTAATATATAAGTGATCTAGGGCATGACCAGCACAAGTGTGTCAGACCTCATGGGGCCAGAGAACATCCAAACGAAGAACTCACTGGTCTCTGGGTAAAATTGGGTCGATAAAGTTTGCAGAAGTGGACTTCCTGAACCCCTCCACAGCAGTGGTTCCTCATGTGTGGTCTTTACAATGGGCATATTTCCCAGTGCCCCTGAAGAAGTTACTGTAGCGCCACTAACAAAACAAAGAATTTTATTTAAAAGTTAGTTAAAATTAGGAATTATTGGGTTCCTTGTTTATTATATAGACAGCTTTACAATTCAGCTGCCACTGGTGGAACCATTTGGCAATCCTTGAAATAAATGTTTGTCTGTATACAAAAATAACATTCAACACATGATATAAACAAACTCAAACATTACAACACATGTGGGTTACAGTGTGTCCAGGCTTTTTAAAGCCCTTGTAGCTGAGAGCACAAAATTCCTCCCAGGGCATAATTTTTTAGCAGATTGATTGTGTTTCTGCAGCCAGAAGGTACGAGGGTGAAGCATGGGTTGAGTGGCTGGTGCTATGGTCAGCACTCTGCAAGTGGTTGCAGTGTCAACGAGGGCTGGCAGGTTTGGAGTGGGAAGACCAATTATTTTAGCAGATATTTAAGTGATTTTCTGGTTGAAAAAAAAAACAAAAAGAAAAAAAAGGCAAAAAAGAGAAAAAAAGGTGATCTTCAGCTTGTTTCTATTGGTGACGATTAGCATGATGAAATGGTAGAAATACATACAGACACATATGTACGTATACATACATACATAATACAGTACATACTTACTCACATACATATGTGAAGAAAGGGGAAAAGGGAAGATATGTAAATATACATGCAGGTAATGCATGTATGTGAAAAACCCTGAAAAGGGCAGTATTTGAGGGAAACACAAACTTTCTTCAGATGATCTGTATAATGACTGAGATATACTAATCATACAGGCCAGTGAGTACAGATTTATGATGTGTACAAATCTTCTGCTGAACATCTATAGAACCGGAAGAACAGGCTTCAGAACTTGACTGCACCAGAAAATTACCGAAGTTCTGTTCATTTGGCAGGCCAAATTGAGCAGAACTTTGGCCCCTAAGAAGAGGAAGCATCCCATCGACGTAGCTCTTGAGCTCTGTGCTGGATGCTCCCTCTGCACACTGAGTGTGAGACCATTAAATGTAGCTCTGCTGCTTCCTCTGATTTACTGATATTGCACATTCTATCTGTCCAGATGCCTGCACAGCTCCTCCACAGGGAACAAAACTTTGAGGTTTTGAGGGGTCTCAAAGAACTAATAAGTAACCATTAACATTTACAGTATAATGCTGCAATAAATGATAGAAGAAGAAAAAACATGCTCTAACATCATTAAAATGTAATGTACTTACAACTGTCATCTACCACAAATGTGGGTTCACAAGTCTGTGCTTTGGTGTCACATCAGTGATTCTCAGTGACTGGTCTGAGCACTGCTGGCTGCTGGAGCGCACCCCCTGCCAGTGCATTCAGATCGACAGCTGTCCTCTTATCATTTCTGCCATGTATCAAAGCTGAGTATCCCCTCTGCCCAGTGGCATGTAGTAAAGATCTCACTGCCCTTCCCAATGATTTCAGAATTGAATTGACATCGTTAGATGTAGACATTAGTAGTAGACATTTTTTTTTCCAGCCAATGATGAATTAATTTTAAACCAAAATGTTCACTCAGTGTTTATGTATATATATATATATATATATATATATATATATATATATATATATATATATATATATATATATATTTATATATATATTTATATATATATATTAGGGCTGTCAAACGATCAATTTTTTTAATCGCGATTAATCGCATTTTGTCCATAGTTAACTCGCGATTAATCGCAAATTAATCGCAATTTTTTTTGGCACTTTCTTTTCTGTTCTAAATGTACCCTAGTGTATTTTTTTCATGTTCTTAATACTTTTAACAACATAAGAAAGGGCAAATATGCTTGCATTATGAAAATGTTTATTCAACACTTCAAATCATGCAGGAAAATAAATCCAGGGTTGTCTGCTTTTGGCGAGGGGGGGCGACGGGCTCTCTGCATCTGCCGTGTGTTTGGCTTGCAAGTGGTGTCCACTGAGACTGCACGTTTTTCTTCTTCGCCTTTTTCACGCAGTGTGCTGCTTTCTGTCAGTCAGTATCACACTGATGATCGCCATGGCTCCGGTGCAGCAAAACAATAAAAAGTACGACTTGAAATTCAAACCTTCTGTCGTGATATATTCAGAGGAAAACTCGGGAGAAGCAGCCGCTAGACGTTTCTCTGTCGACCCCACGAGAGTGAGAGAAACGGAGCTTCAGCGTCTGTCCGAGGAGGACAACAGCAGCGGCAGGCTGCCTGCTGGAGGGAGGAAGAAGGCTAGCGAGGAGCCTGAGATAAACATGCGGGGATGAGTTATCAGCAAACGGGCACGCCACGAGAGAGTGTCCCGCAAAATGATCAGGGCGATGGCGAAACAAATGTCCGCCACCGTGAGTGACAGCAGAGATGAGGAGTTTGCAGCGAGTGCTGCTTTTCAGTCTGCCGTGTTTTTAACGAACCGCCAACCCTGCTTCTTCTTCTTCTTCTGATTCCCTTTCTTATTCTATTTCTGCTGCCACCCTCTGTATCAAGACTACGGGTGCCGCCGACGGCCGTAAATCATACAATGCGCTTTTTTTTAATATACTGAGCGTTAATCGCGCGTTAAAAAAATTAACGGCGTTAAGAGGACGTTGCGTTAACGCGTTATTAACGCGTTAACTTTGACAGCCCTAATATATATATATATATATATACACATATACATTTGGACTATTTGGTGTCATAGATAGCAGAAGCAATAACACCTCTCTTCGGTTTCTTCTGAAGCTGTCCATGGTTACAACATATCTATTTGACAGATGTATCGCCTCCAAACAGACCATGAAATACCATTACCTTTGATGTTTAAATGAATGCTGTATTACAGCTACGTGTTGTTGCTTTTGTTTGTATGTAGGCTATGATTACATTTTTTTATATTATTTTAGTTTCTGAGAAGTGAGAAAAAACATCTGTTTGTGTATTTCAGCCTGTTTTTACTAAAGGAAAGTCAGCTGAAGTTTTGTATTTCACACAAAAAAAACACGCAGAAAACCCAGAAAATGGAGTTTGAAAATACGTTATTTTACCTATTTAAGGCTGAAATCTTCTCTGAAGCTGCTGATTGAAAAGCATTGGTGGCACCCTGCTGAAGTGGCTGGACGTGCTTGACCACGTGTCATCGGTGTAAATTACATCTCATCCCCTCAGTCTGATTGAACCTGACTCAAGTACTCAAGTAGTCTTTATTGTGAAACGAGTCAGAAAAAGCCACATTGCTGCACGAGCATTATCAAAAAATAAACTCAATCTTAGACCATAATTGTAACAAATCGATTCACATTGATAACAGGCTGGAATATTTTTGCCGCAGGAGTCAGCGTGGAGACAGGCACATCCTGAAATTTGTGGATGATTCTGTTATTGTGAGTTTACCCCAGGAGGGGGAGTGGAGCCCTGTTGTAAATGTCTTTGTTACATGGGGATAGTACTTGAAGCTGAATGTCACTCAAACCGAGAATATTAAATCCTTCCACGGGGAACAGCACCAGAGGACAAAAAGCGGTTGTTGTGCAAAGTTACCTGAGACAAATCATTGACGAGGACTTTAGTTTCAAAACGAATGCAGAGAAAACAACTGTCCACACACTGTATGGTTTAAAAATCATAAACAATAAATCCAGCCAGTTGTCCTTGCTGTCACACATTTTTAATAGAAGAGTTTGACAAAAGGAAGATATAACCACCACTGATACTTGCCACTACTTAAAGAGCTGGCACTGCTTCCTTCAGGATGGAGATGTACATAGACTCCAGGATCAGCAGCTATGTGTTCGAACATTAATATTTGGTATCTGCAATAAGATTACTAAATTTGCACTCAGGTAACTCATTTGTACCCGTAAGTCACTAAACTGTCTTATTGTGTCATTCTTTTATTTCTTAGTTTTGTCTGTTGTAATTTGTTTGTACGCATTGTTTCCTTTTATTGGTGTGTTACTCTTTTTAATCTGCGTTTATTTGTTTATTTTATTTCTATTTGAATGAATGTGATGTGTTTTGCCTGCTGCCTCTCTTAACTGAAGACTAAACAGAACTGGATTATTTCATATTTTGAAAGACTATGGACTAACATATAGACATAAAGGAGTTGATAATGGGGAGGTCCTTTTAATTGAACAAATGCGTCATATTTTAGATGGTGATCCTCTTTTTTTATTCCAAAACCATATTGGACAAGCTGCAATTTAATAATTTAAAATGTCAACATAAATGGGAAGAATACTGGGGTCCCTTGCTGCAACACTTCTATTTTGAGCTTAACCCTGTGTCCTTGATGATCTTTGCTGGGTTATGTGTATCCTTCCTCCAGGATGTGTGTGTGTGTGTGTGTGTGTGTGTGTGTGTGTGTGTGTGTATCTTTAAGTTGGCATTTGGGTATTGATGCATGTGTCATTTATATATGTTAATTTTAAAATATGCCAAAAAATATTTTTTTTTAAATCTCAATTAGTAAAATAACTGGTAACTTCTGATAAATCACTCAAACAAATGTAGTGTAGTAATGATCACATAATTCCCCCTTAAATGTACTGCAGGAGAAGTGTAAAGTAAAGCATAGAATAGAAATAAAAAAGTGCTTGGCTCAAAAGACTCTCGGCTCTGCTCTGCAGCAGTTTAGATACAGACAAAAAAATTATTTCACTTCAAACTTGAGTGGATTTGATGTTTTACGGCTTCATCCATGCATTTTGCAGCAGAGCTACATGAATATTCCACTGCCTGAGACTATGTTTTATCATGACTTGTCTGTTCCTAAAATGCTGCCGTTCATAATGCAGTAGGAGGAGATTTACTGGGTCACATATGTGAGATCCTGTCATTTAACTGCGTGTGGTCAGATCATACAACGCTGTCACCTTGTGGCAGAAAGAGAAAGATGCACCAAATGTGCATGTGGGAACATAAAACAGTCATCATTACGGACCTCCCCTATGTGTGTGTGTGTGTGTGTGTGTGTGTGTGTGTGTGTATGAGTTTGTGTGTCTGTGTTTGTGTGTGTAATCCTAGCACCTTCTGGAAGAACCCCAGTCCTGTTGATTTAACCTTTCTGACAGGGTCAGACTGGGTGGCAGAGGCTGTAATATATCACATTATTTCTTCATCGTTGTCATATATTGGTAACTCTTTTCTCATTCCTGTCTATATAAGAGCAGCTGGGTTGCAGCAGCAGCTCAAACCTCAGCGCTTCTTATGGAAGCATATTTCGGCGGGGGTTTGTATGTATGTCACAGAGCCATCCTGTCCTCTCTTTCACCCCGAAAAACAGAAATACTCCCTCTTCATCCTGCTCAAACTCCCTCTCCCCCCTATCTCCCTCCGCCTCCACCCGGCTTTGATCCGCCCCTGCAGCCGCGCTGGAAAGATGACAGAGCGGGGAAAGAGTGAGTGGAGAGAGGAGAGAAAGAGATGACAGCCTCTCAACAAGTGTCGAGCATCAGGAAAGAGAGCGGGAGAAAAAGAGGAGAGTGCTATTCTGATGAGGAGCTTCTCACCATGGGAGGAGGAGGAGGAGGAGGAGGAGGAGGATTGGGGGGACATATGCAGCAGGCGCTGGAGCTGGGTGAAACATGCACATGCTAGCTGCTCTCTTTTTACACACATGCACTGGGTTAACCGCCTCTGTTTACCCTCAATCTGGATCATCGAGAGTCTCTGTTGCCATCTGGCCTGGTTGACACAGATGCTGACTTGTAACACATCCAGTAGTAATCAGTCATAAAGAGGCTGGTGCACAGAGGTTGTCAGCAGGTGTAGCCTTGACAATCACGCACAACAATAGATCATCGATAGATAAGCAATGGACGGACTAAAACCTTGGCATGGTATTCATTTTTTTCCCATGAAAGGACTAAATCCAACTCTGAAGAGAATATATTCTCCTAACAGGTGTTGTGTGTGTATCAAAGCCTGATGTATCCTCTTCCTCTGTGCCAAAGAGCTCCATTTTTGTCCAGAAACTATTAAAAACACATCAATGAGCCACGCTGTTGGAGTGGGTGTTCCTTTATTACCATGAACACACACAATGTGGTTTATTTCAAGTCAGTAACACATACTCTGCTCAGACAGGCTTTCCACCGAGATGTGATCAAAAGCATGTTTTTTGATGTGTAATGTGTACAGCATTCCTTGATTTCCAGTTTGTGGGGATAGTCTCTGTGTAGTAAATGCAAAATAAGGAGAGATTTGCTGGTTTCTTGTTCAAGTTGATAAATGAGATACGTCCTAGACGGCAGAGTGAGGAGGGCAGCCCAGCAAAAGTAGACAGTGATTTATTTTCATAAAGTGTTTTTAGGTTTGCAGTGCAGGTCTGAAACATTTAACAGGTCCAGTTAACTCACTGTGGATTAACTTATAAGCTCCATATTGACATTATTAAAAGAAAGGAAAGAAAGAATGGTTATTACAGATGTGGTTAAAGGAATTGGGAGAGATGAACAAAGGGCCATCCACACCAAGAGCGATAGTTTTAATATGAGTATACTGTAAAGATACTGTTTTAAAAATCGCTCTGACTCAGGCAGAGTCCACACCACAACTATAACTACTGCGACAGTGAATGAAGATATCGATATCACTTTCAGAGTGATCTGATAACAGAGAGAAACACTGACAGACAATCAAAATACATCCCGATTTACCCGACCATCACTGAGCTTGATTTTAGGAGGCATTTTTTCTACAAAATAATGTTGTAAGGGTGCTTATGATATGGCTTTCTAATTAGCTGCAGTCTTTCTCTTTCATGTAAGCTAATTATGAAACGTGCCGATGGTCTACACTTATACATTAGTCCTGGTTAGTTAAACAACTTATTCTCTCTAGATTGTCTTTACCGATGTCCACTTTGATGATCACCAGGATAATTAACGTTGACTCACACAAAACTATGAATGAAAATATGCTTACAAAAGATGACAACTCTTGTCACTCAGTGCTGGATTCTCCTCTCATCGTTGACTAATTTAGCAAACCATTTCCCTCTGGGGTTATTTTGTTTGTTTGTTTTTCTGTGTTACATACAGCCATAATAGATCATCAATAAGCAGTTTCTGAAGCGTGCTTGGCACCACTGACGACAGAGCTTCATTGGTGTGGATGCTCATAACGCTATCATCATAGTTGATGTTATAGTGATCGTTCTTGGTTTGGACGGCTCTTAAGCCTTGTTCACGTTTTTACTGCGGTTAAGGATATTGTTTTGTCTGAAGGTCAATATATTCTTGACATTTTTTTGTTTAAAGAAGTGAAGTAATTGAATCTGATGCAAAGGTGGGGGAATTTATGATGATGGCCTTCCTGTTGGGAGAATGAGACCAAGGTGTTGTAATGGAAAATATGTTTAAACTGTGTGCTGTCCAGTTTGATACGTTATTGAGAGTTATGTCTCTTTTGTCTTAACAGGAAAGTCTGAGTTGGGAGACCAAATGGTAGTGTAGTTTGATGGTGTGATGAAGTGATTTTACTGAACTTCCACCAGGCTGTTGGAGTAGTTGCTGTTGTTGATACAGTGAAGTGGTGTTTAATGGACTGGCTAAGAAATAATAGTTTGAAATATGAATCTCATGACAATTTGTTTTTGCCATGTCCTTCCATACGTTGTCTGATTTGGTTGTGATGGATCCACTGAAGTCTTTATTTGAAATGGTGTGCCTAGAGTTAATGGAGGAAGCGTGTGGCTCCAAAGTCTCCCTTGGTTTTTATAGGGTTCCCGATTTGTGCCTATTGCCAAAATTATTTGGGGGGGTACTGTCATTTTAACAGCAGTTATTCTGCCAATCACAGATGTTAGTATATTCATCCAGCATTGGAGATAATCCTTTGTCTTGAGCAGTAGGGCAAAGTTGAGATTGAACAGCTCTGACAGCCTTGGGGAAATGTGAGTCCCTATGTGATGTGACCAGTGCGTTAGAGACGCTTTGGGTTGGTATACATAGTGTCAGTTTTGATGACCTGGGAATGAGTATCAATCAGATACGGTATTTTTCTCTAGAATCACAATCTACCCTTCATGGGGATGCGTATTGATGGGTTATAGATTGTGTCATCTGGCAAGTAACTCTCCCATGTGTACTGGTTTTGAGTTATCTTAGTGTTCTCAAGAATGCCAGAAAAGACTGAAGGGCACTTGGAGGTCAAAAATAGTCATTTTCATTAACTTGTTTTCAATCATGACAGAGCTGAGCTTTCTGTGCAGAATGTCACAGTGTTTTATTTTGCCTGGTGATTGATTCTATTTGTTCTTGACTGAATTCCAGGCTGTCTGTAACGCCTGGAGTTCTCTGTGCAGCACTTTGATCAGAGAAATTCTGGCAGTGAGTCTGGAAAATTACTTTTCAAAGGATATGAGGAAGTTACACCCATTGATGCAATTATCCAGGTTAGGGTTAGACCTAACCCTACCCCTAACCCTAACCCTAAGACCTACCCTTCTGTTGTGCATGTTCGAGCCTCTGTGTAGTGTATCCCCAAGGGTTATCAGTACCGCTCCTTTAATATCAGTGCAGACTGACAGGGTGGGCGCACAGATAACTGATGTTAGCCTGTAAAGCACCACTAGTGGCCAGGTAATGAATCAGTTTTTTTTTTGTTTTTTTTTTTTCAAGTATGGGCAAGTCATGGGCATGGACCAAGTAAGGAAGCGAAGTCACTAGTAACGGCAATATCCCAGACTCCCTTACAAATCATGTGATTTTAAGAGTTGTTGCATCATGAGGAGAAACTTTGTGAAACCAAAGTTGAAATTATTGGGGCCTTCTTGTAAAATGGGCATTAAATTCAAAACATTAAGATCTTTCTTTACTTGTAAAAATGGTCAGTTTGCCGCAGCATCACTGTCAAAGCCTGCCTGTCTTTGTTGTTGAAGTGCATCCTGTCTGCTTCAGTGTCCAAAGTGAGTCGTTCCTCCAAGCAGCTCTTTGAACACATTGTTTCAACTGATTTCACCATTAACACCAAATTCATTAAAGAGTACAACCTTTGATGGTAAACGTGAAATTTTACAAATCCAGTAACCTGTATACAACAAATTCTTTGTATACAGCGTTTACCTTTACATGTAGGCCCAGTGCCAGGAAGAGAGGTCCGGTCACTCAAGACGCATTTATTGGGAGGTGTGGTTTGACGGGCTTGCTCTCTCACTCTCTCTCAGACCACAGCTGTTCGGTTATTATCCCATTTGTTCATTTCCACCCTGACGTTAGTTAAGGTTAGCATTATTCATTTGAGAGACCCCCACAAAGCTCAGATTATAACTCAAGCCCTGCTCATACATGGTTACATATGAAGGTCCTGAAGGGTTGTCCTATTTAACACGTCAGAGTTTTCAACCATTACCCCGTGCAAATTTGTCCTGAGGGGCAAGGGGGCACTCAAAAATGAGGAGTGGGGGTAAAAATTTGAAATGGGATTGGGCCTTACTCACCTGCCCTGAGAAAATCCACAAGTACACTGGAATGAATTAATTTCCCTGCTGTATATTTAACCTTTCAAATGCTGATGTGATTGAGCTTCATCAAAATCTTCATTTTGGACTTTTCAAGAAATATGTTGACCAATAGCAGCTTTTTCCTTTAACTGCCACATTTTGTGTGCTTCAGCTCCCTTGCCAGTGTTCCCTATCCACAGCCCCAGGTCCTCCATACCCCCCATGGAGTTGAATCCCTGTATGTAAAATTGAATCTGCTCCAAATTAAAATGATGCAGAACTGAGTGTATATTGGTCAAAAAAGGGCAATATGGACATGAATCTCGTCGCAATTTTGAATAAGATATATGGGTCCTAACTTTTTGGCTTGGTTAAGAATACATTTTTCATGAAATTCACAATGTTTTAAGAAAGACTTAAAGCAATGTTTTATGAATTTTGCATTAGTATTTTTGCTTCAGTTCTTACTTTTGTCAGTTTGATTTTAACTATTGCAAAAAAATAAAACTTAATCTTATATTGTATATTAATCCCTTTATTCTGAATGAGATATCCACCACCTAATGACATTCAGTGACTCAAAAAACTCATTATGCAAAGTTGCCCATAGGGAATCCTAATGCAGTATAAGCTCATTACTATACATCAGAGCACAGAAAAGTAAACACAGATTTTATATGGGGTAATTATTTTGAAGGGCAACTATATAGTTATACTTGTAGAGACTTAACAGACTTTGTAACTTTTGGATTTATTATAATAATGTTAACTTTATTCAACAAAAAGTATTGTTAAAATGTATCTATACATGTGTTCCGGTGCCATAATGTGTTCACAATCGGGATTAATTCACAATACTTTTAAATGTATCTATTTTCTTTGATTAGACAAAACTTTTATACTTACATTTTTGAGACAGGTAACCTATATCTAAAAGGCAAGATTGATGTAATTTATTTGGTCTCCTGCGAGTAACACATGTAGTGTTTTCATATTGGTGTGCCTGTACAGACTGATAGGCCTCGTGAATAAAGGATGAGGCAACATGCTGGAATCCTATTAACAGATAACAACAGTTAGAAACAGATACAGTACCAGGGTCTGATGGGTCTCTGCCAGCATGGAAGGCATTTTCTGCCACACAGTCAACATGACAAAAGACTATGGAAATTCATAATCATCGTATTCCACCATGCATTTCTTAGGGGAGGGAAATATCTGATAACAGCTCTGTCACTGCCCGAAGCCAAAATGTCCGTTTGACTTGAATACTGTGCTGCTCTATAATTAAGAATCACATGTAATCTCAATAACACTTAACACACTGTTAGGACCCACAGATGAAGTCATTTATTTTGGATTTCAAAATGAACTCAGTTCCCCAGAATTCATCAGTGTTCCCATCTAGGTGCAGAGAGTACCAAGAGACCCAACTTTGCTTTGCTAATTTGACGTTAGTTGAACAATGCTTCACACAGTCTCAGGGTCTATGCATGCAACTAACCATTCTCTAACCTGTCATCACATCACACCACATACACACACACACACACACACACACATTCAGCCCAGACCATATCACACCTATGTGTGATATCATTGACCTAATGGTGTGAGCTCCACCAACGTGTATTTGTGTCTCTCTTATCAAAGAAACAAGTGGTGATCCACCATCTTGGACCTGAGTCCAACCCTCATCCACCATCTTGTAGTCTCCTTTGATCAGCCATTTGCCATTTGAAGTCTTTCTTTGTCCATGCCATGCGGCATGGCACTTTGAACCCCAGCCACCATTTTGCTTTTGTTCTTGTCATTGTTGTGTCAATCTGAAACTGTCACACAGCGGTGAGGTCTGTCTTGTCTCAGGTGTTTTGTCTCGTCCACTTCCTGTTTTATTTTGAAAGACTGACTTTCCTTTCGTTTCAGGTCACTTGCCCTTCCTCATGTGTCCCCAGGCTGACGTCATCCCTGATTCCTGATTGTTTCCACCTGTTCCCCATTACCCTCTTGTGTATTTAAGTCTGCATCTCCCCTTGTCTTGTGCCAAAGTGTTTCGTCTGTCGTGCACCTAAGCCCTTTGTCACAGCCTTGTCTTGTCGAAGTATCCCTGCCTTGTATTGTAGTTTTGAAATTCATTGGTTTTTGTTTCTGTATTCATGTGCCTCGAGTAGAGTGATCTTTTGTTTGTACAGTTTTTGGATAGTGTAGCATAGCTCACAGTTTTCAGTTAGCCTTTTGTTTTCCTCCCTTTTGGAGTGATTTTTTGTTTCTACAGATAGTAAGATTATTTAGTGTTTTATATAGCCCTGTATCCTCCTTGTGAACGTTTTCTGTTATTTACCTTTTAAGATTGAGATTAGTCAGATTTAGTTTGTTCTCCGAGTTTCCGTTGAGTTCCCACCGTTGGTGTGGTTTTGTTTTCTTGTTTCATTTTGTTTTCGTTTTCTTGTAGACAGTCAGATTCAGGTTTATGGCCTATTTGGTTGTCACTCTGTCTTGCTGCATGAGTTTCAGAATAAAAGCCTGTTGAATTTTGATTCTCCACTGCATCTGAGTCCTCTTTCTAGTCCAGGCCTGACAGAAACAAATCATACTGCTTCTCTTCACATCTTTAGTACATATATCGTCGCAGGACTGTCTCCATGTAATTTGACTGGATTACATTTAGTTAACTACAATCATCTCTGTCACACACATTCGGATTGGATCTCTTTTGACCATACAAAATGATAATTGCTTCATGTCACTTCTTCTCAAAATATTGAGTCTTTGAAAATTGACAATCAGACGTTTTCTAGGCGAAGATAGGCTAGTATCCACAGGCTGAGCTGTAATAGTGCTCTTCTTTTTCATGACTACTAAACTGATTTTCAGGACACATTAATGCTGGTGGGGGGAGAGTATGATAGTGACCACTCACTACATGACCACTAACATCTGATTGACCAAACCTACCACCAACACAGAGGGGAACATTTGAATTTGGTATCCTTCATTTGTTTGCTAACTGTGCAAATCAACTGGATATCACAATATTAATTCATAGTTAGTAGATTTTTCTTTTTCTTTTCTTTTTTTTCCTTTTTATCCGATTATATGCAAGCCTTTAAGACTTATCAAAGTTCCTCTGGGGCCACAGAAGAGTTTAGAGGTATGGTGGCCCTCTAAACCCTTCTGTGGCATCAGAGGAACTTTGATAGGCCTTATAATGTCATCAGGGTTATCTTGGCAACAAACAACAACAGAATTGCACTATATACTTGCAAAATAGGGATGTCGGCATTCAGATGGGGAAGGTCTGATGAAAACATGATGCTAAGTAGCAGTACAAGGAGTGTAGTCTACATTTAAAACTATTTTAATAAAACTCAGGATATTCTGTTTTTTTTGGATCACAAAAAAACAAATGGATGAGATCACACACACAAAGGGTTTAGCTTGTATATATGTTCCATTTCGGTCTCAATTCCCCTGGAATTCAAATTATGAGGTATTTCTGATTTACCTGAGTATTTCTATTTTACTTCACTATATTTATCTGACAACTTTAGTCGCTTGTTACTTAATTGACTGACTTCCTGTGTGAAATGTCACAGTGTCCATTCTTCTGTGCATTTTGCTGATAAGATTTATATGAATTTACCTCAGTAATGTTTTGTAGAGGTGTATTTTCACTGTGTGGTATTTAAGTTACGGGATCTGAATGTCTTTTGCACCCCGGCTGATACCACATCATCAAGATTTCCACACACCAACTGACCAAATCAGTGACACCGGCCAAAAAAAGGTGCGTTTCAAGCTGCTTGCACTATATGTAGATGAAGTGTGTGTTTGGAAGTTTCCCTTAAGCCACACTTTTTAACCACAACAAAATCTTTGCGTGTCCTTGAAAAATGAGCTCAAATGAGGTTGCATTGTAAAAGCGTATCAACATGTACTGGAAAACAAGTTGAGGCTCCATCAGGACCTTTGCTGAGGTGTTGATGAATCGTTTGGTTCATGTGATGAGTGTAAAGGATTCATAGAGCTGCCACACATCACGTCTGGCCTTGAGTTTGAAAAAACCTCCTGCACCCCTTCTCCTCCTCCTCTTGCTCCTCGCTCCTCTTCAGTCCCTGCCAACTGGCATAAAAGGTGCCAGATTAACACACTGGCACACATACATTGGAAATGTTGGTGCTTATGAAGTATCTGCTTGGGTGTGTGTGTGTGTCAGGATAATTGCCTGGATTTATGGGTGGCAGGAGCAGTTTACTGTGTCATTTGGATTTTCAGGGACAAGGGTTCACTTACCGGTGAATGTGACAGACAAAGAGCCTGGAAAGACACACACATACGAAAACACAAACACACACACATACGAAAACATACACACACAAGTTGACTTGGTTGCGTAGGAGTTTAACGGCTTAGTGTTTGCATGTCGCAGTGATAGCTTGTTTATTGAATGTGTAGGATGGAGGAGCGCTACATGCAAGTAGACAGATGCTGGAGCTTGCAGTGTAACACACACACACACACACACACACACACACACACACACACACACACACACACACACACACACACGATGCCCAAAATCAGACAAATACTGCAATGAAGCTGATGTGCTCAGCGCTACTGACTGACCTACGAATGAACTCCTGCTACTGAGATTCACACTAAACCGAGGGGAGTCTGATCAAATACTCCAATTCCCTACTGTTACCCCCCCTGCCTTAACACACACACATGCACAGACACAAAAACAGAGTATGGGATGACGCATGAATACTAATGTTGGACCTATTTACATTTCAAGCTGTATGACTGTCAGCACATCTCTGTTAAGGGAGAGAGTGGGGAATTGTCAAGAACACACAGTTGTCGTTGGCTCTTAGTTGTATTCCAACCTTTAAACCCATAACACAATGTTGGGATACTCCAGTATCAAGGCTGATAAGGAAACTTCAGTCAGACGGGGGGAGCCACTGTTTCATCTTTCATTTTGTTTACAAATCCCGTGTTTACTGCACTTTTCCTCGGAGAAACCAGCACAAGGTTAGATGTGATGTGTCTGTCTTTTCATTCCATTTATGCTGCTTCTGCGTCACTTCAGACTGACCCACTAAAAGTAGTCAGAGGCTGCCACATGAATGGGGCAGCTTTTTCAAAGTCTAGACCTATTCAGATATTGTCATTTGCCGTCCTTCGGACTGGAAGAAAAGCTCCGGGGCTGCCGAGGTTTAACTCAAGATGCCTCGAATGAAATCAAATCGGAAAGCAAATATTAGTGAACAGATGGCTGGTGGGAATCAGACCCAGCTCACAGGTGCCTATGAGACAGCGCACAATGACCAGGCTCTATTAGAAAGTCTGATCCAGTGCTTTGATGGGCTGGATTATTTATTTAAGGGTTGGTTCACCCCAATAAACAAAACGTATTTTCTTTTCTTTTTTGTCACTACAATTCATTCAATAATTTGAATAGAGGAAAAGATGATAGCATTTTTTATGGACACAATATAAGACGGTACCTCACTTATTTTTTTAGATTATTCCACAGGGCTTCTCACTCCAAACAAAACAACAACAACAAAAAAGCCTAAAATGTTGTAAGTATTATCATTGCATGTTAATTTTCTATCTGTTATTACATAAGTTCAATGTAAAGGGCCACGTGTCTTTATCATGTTGAGTTAATGTGAATAAACTACAAATGATAAAGTCTAGTTATATTAAATGAATGCAGACTTCTAAATAAACCTTGTGTTTTAATTCAACCATTATATATAAAGTTAACACTTTTTCAAGTGTTTATTATTCAAATATCACAAAATATAATAAATAAATGTAAAGTATTTGAAATTGAATATTATGTCATAAATCACACATTTAATAATTTAATTGACTCCACATGATGCTATGCATTAGTTGCGACCATTTACAGTGAAATTATGTAAAAAAAAATGTTTAAAAAACTATGTATAAAAGAACATAATTAAAATACTTAAACTTTATTTACTTTTTTAAATTATTATTATGGCGTTTCTTTCGGAGAGGGTTGTTTTTTGTGGAAGAGGGCAGAATGTGCAGCAAAATGCTGGTCAGAGTACAGAGATCCTTTAAGATCCTTTAAAGTACTAATACTCCTCCTCTTATTATTATTATTATTATTACTATTTGTGTAGTTACTATTATTATTATTATTATTATTATTATTATTATTATTGTTATTGCCATTATTATTGTTATTATTATTATCATTATTGTGTGTGTGTGTGTGTGTGTGTGTGTATGTGTGTGTGTGTGTGTGTGTGTGTGTGTGTGTGTATCTTTAAGTTGGCATTTGGGTATTGATGCATGTGTCATTTATATATGTGTAAAATGAAAAAGTGATGTGTGAGTATCACACTTGAGTAAATCAAGCATATTCAGAAATGTTTAAGAGGTACTTGTACTTGAATATCTGGAGTTGAAAAATACAATTCTGGTGATCAATTTTCTTCTGATCTAGTCTGAGTCTGATCTAATTCTCTCATTTGTTTTATTTATCTATTTATTTCATTTCAAATTAATCTATTTTTTTGCTGGGATCATTTTCTCAAAATTATTGTTTCTTTGTTTTTTTCATCTATGAAAACAGGTGAAATGAAGTTTTGGAAGGTGAATTTTTTTCCTTGTCAGGATCATGGTTCATGGTCGTGGTTGAAATATTCATTTCAGCCACAAGAGGCTGAAGTGCAGCAGTCCCCTATGTTCTAAAGAGGATTTATGTTTTCTTTCAGGTGAGTATTAATTTCTCCATGCGCTCTTAACACAAGAAACATACATTTTGTTTGGCTTGGACAGAAATGTGATTTAGTATTGATGCACTTCAGCCTCTGGTAGCCAAAAGCAATATTACAACACTGTTACTGTTTGTGTGTTTGTAAAAGACACAAACAAAAAAGATCATGAAAAAAATAGAAATGATAATAATATTCTTCACATGCCCAAACTTTTTTTTTTTTTATCCATTTTAACAGAGGAAAAAAAGTCTTCTCAAAAATCATCAGAAAACATGTTTATCTTGCCAAAACTTTTAGAAAAGATGAAAACAGATGAAGAGATTTTTTTAAAAATATCTATATTTAATATTCATGATGACAGTACCTTTTTCTTTTCACCTGGCGGAACCTGTTTTATCCCCCCACCTTTCACAGATGGCACAAAATAATTAACGTTTTTCGTCACATGCTGCAGTCACTGTATAGTGCAGCTCCTAACCCAGGGAGGGATTTTGTCTGTTTTTATGTTTATTCATTCTCTCTGTTTATGTGTCATGCTTCTTAGTTTATCTACAACAAATATCAATGAAAATAGATTATAGGTGTGTATACACAATATGTTATAAAACAGATAAAAACTGTAATTTATCTCGATCAACACTAACTTAATCTATCTGCTTCGGATGGAGGTCACTATAATTTTGTTTGTGTTGCTCGATCATTTAGCGCCAGAAATGGAGAAGAAGAAAAAAGAACAGCTGATTTCATAACATATCAAACACACTTCACATGGTTAGATTCACACATGCAAAGTACAATACGTGAAAATGTGAAAAAAAACAATGTTGTGTTTAAAATCAGATGAGAAAATTTTTTCCACATAATAAATTCACACACAGGCACATGTGGTCACAAATATGTACACCCCATGTGAACTAATATTGAATTAGTAATATTAATATTGGTGTTAATAATGCTGCAACTTACAAATATTTTCATTAAAAACATATTTTTTTTTTAAATGCCCAACACAATTTCCTGCAGCCCAAGTGGTCTTAAAAATAGTTTGTTTTGTCAGTTATAGAGTCGCAAACTCAAAGATATGTCTTTCCCTGTAAAATACTTAAAAAAAAAGAAGCAAATTCACACAATTGAGAAGACAGAGCACAGCGATGGTGTCTTGGCTTTTTTGCTTGTAAAATGACTGAAACAATTGAAATTCTTAAATATCTTAATAAGTTTTGCATCAGGATGCAACGATTGCTGGAGCGATGCCTCCACATATATATATTCCACCTGCACTTGTCCTGTGATGACAAGTCAAAATGTCTGCCGGCCATAAAAAAAAGTCTGCTCCACATTAACAAAAATTCTCACTCAGTTTTCGGAGGACAAGTTTTATTGTAACTG
Source organism: Diplodus puntazzo (assembly GCA_963678695.2). Taxonomy (NCBI): domain Eukaryota; kingdom Metazoa; phylum Chordata; class Actinopteri; order Spariformes; family Sparidae; genus Diplodus; species Diplodus puntazzo. Next base: position 31,498,694 of record OZ023157.1, on the reverse strand, counting down.
CTGTGCATCTACTAAGAAATAGGACCTATGAAAACAGCATGCTTGTGTATTATACATGGTTGTTTGTTTTGTTTGTCGTAATTTTGAGTGAATTTATAATTGAAGTCATGACAGAGACAAACTAATATTAAGTTGGTAGACTATAGGCCAGGCTTTTGGTTTGTTTATTTGTATGTATGTGACACTACCTCCACACATGCACGCGTATACATAAATCACAGAGTTAAGAATTAAGTTAAGCAGCACAGCTCGCTCTCCATCCATCTCTCTCACACTCCCTGTATTTCTTGCTCCACTTATCGGCGGCGTTGCCTGCAGCTACTCATCTGAGAACAGAGCAGAGAAAATGAGGGAATCAACTCCAAAGTGGAGGAGGATGATGTGTAAGAACAATCATTGTGCCAGGAGGCATGATAAGCCTTTGAATAGGAGGTTCATTTATGGAAGTTCTTAACCCTGTTGCTTTTTTTTCTGTTTCTCTCTCAGAGCATCAGCGGGTTGTTTGCAGACTGTCAAACAATGAGTTCGCCGACGGAGGGTGTCACAGCCGGGTCAGGAGACATTTTAATCAAACGTTCACACACACGCAGACAGAGGTACTGAGTCAAACACTTGGCCAGCAGGCATCCACCACAAGTGGCTGACTAGAATTAGCAATGTGCTCTGTGCTGGCAAGCAATAAGCCAGATCCACTCAGGGCTAACTGTAGTCCTGCATTGCCCTCTTCAGGGGGGACGGGTTAACAACCATGGCTGGGATATGTCGGTTCTCATCAGTATCGTCTGTTGACTCCGACATAATAGTTCATAACGATCTAGTGAGTGAGTTAACCGTAATCACTTTAATAAGTCATTTTCATGTGAGCAGATTTATTAACTTTATGTACGTTTATATATAGGGATATGATACAGAACCAGGGCAGGGCCAGATAAGCCTAGTGGACCCAAGCAAAATGTAGTTTTTACTCCACTACATTTATCTGACAGTAGGTTCTTATTGTCTCACAAATTAAGATTTAACTTAAAAATAGATATAATAATTAAAAAGTCACTCTAAACAAAAGGTTCATTTATTGTGTTCTAGCAAGTAGCATTCCTGTCATGTTTCTCTTTAGGGTTGAATAGAAACGTGTTTTAATGTTGATTTTAATATTCAGCCTCTGGTAGCCGAAGGGAATATTACAACCCTGTCACTGTTTGTGTGTTTTTAAAAGACACAAACAAAAAGATCATGACACAAATAGTATATATTTATATAGAAAATTATATAAAATATATTTATATGTTAAAATCAAGATGACAATACCGTTTTCTTTTCACCTGATAAAAACATGATTTATCCCCACCTTTCACACATGGCAAAAAAAAAAAAGAAAGAAAGAAGAAAACATTCAAAGAGCTTACAAAGACTATCCTGACAAATACATTTTCACCTGCTTTTAAGTCATAAACACAGGACAGAAAACAACTGAGACCAGACAAAGAAAAAAACACCACTACAACTTTTTGTCATGTGAAATGTAAATGATGATAATATTCTTCACAATCTTTTTTTTTTTTTAACCCATTTTCAGAGAGGAGAAAAATCTAATCAAAAATCATCACAGAAAATAGTAATATTATTAACTAATATTAATACACAAATTAAGATTGATTTATTTAGATAAATATATAAAAAGCCTTGGAAAGATTAAATCAGTGGCTCTTCACTTTCTGAGTGTCTGGTTGGGGCTCCTTGTTATGTTACAATTCTCTGTGAGTTGTAAGGACTTTCAGCAAAGACACATCTCTCTAAACTTTTCGCATTGTGCATTGGAGACAAATATTTTGCTTGTGTTTATATGATTGTGGCATTTGATGGAGTTGTTAATCCAGATGGAGTAAATGTAGCAAACCAGCGTTATCACACATCTCCGGGCTGGCCGGCGTGAGCTACAGGGTCTGCTGGTGTAGGCAGGCAGTGTGCGTTCATGTGTGTTGGGGACCGGCTCCGGATGAAAACCTGAAGGGAGGGGGTTTGATTGTTTTGCTGCCGGATACTTTCATTGTAATAAAGGCATGCAGAGTCTAATAGTGTCAGTCACAGGGGACATTCTCCTACAGAACCAGTACCTACTTTAAAACTTGAAGTATATTTTTGCTGATAATACTTCTGTACTTGTAATGGAGTATTTTTTTTATCTTTTTCTGTTGAGTAAAGGAACAGTATTTCTTCTACCAAAACTCCATCTAGCACGTCTCTCTAAAAACCTTCCATAGGTGTTCAGCAGTTGATTGCTAAGCTCATACTATAAACACACACACACACACACACACACACACACACACACACACACACACACACACACACACACACACACACACACACTGGTTTCTCCTTTAAATTGACTCTTTACCCATAGGTAAACAGATAAATGACACCTTGATACAAATTTTTCAGTCTAAAACACGACAAGACGTTTGATTTTATTTGTTTTTATGCTTTTTTATGTAAAATATGAATCCCAAAAGTAAATAGTAATCACAGCTGTCAAATTAATGTACTGGAGTAAAAAGTACAATAAGGGGGTAGAAGTATGAGTTAGCATAACATGGAAATAGTAAAAAAGAAAAGAAAAAAATAGGAGTGACTCGAGCAGTGTACTGTATATCAAAAACAGGCTTGTATTGCAGGCATTTCCCCTGGCTGCATTGCAGTTTAATATATGAGCCACAAGGTGGCAGTGCCATACAGGTAAGGAGATGAGGTGGCGCTCTGCCAGCTGATCACACATGGCTGCAGCTTAACATTTGATGTTAGTCAATGTGAGTCCAAATCTTGGGAAAATTGAGTGAATAAAAAGAAAGATCATCTTTGAGTGTGATGCATCGACACTGTAACAGTCCAGTTCAGCTGGACACTGATGGTGCACATACTGATCAGGAGTGACCCAGATGTGTGAGATGAAAATGTCTCTGAGTTTCACGAATGCAGAGCTCGGACTGAAGAATGATCCAGAGGCAACTATGAAGCCACAAAGAGAAAGACGAGAGTCACTTCCCTGGTCGTCATGGCAACATACCTGCTCCTCACTACAGCATCATCCCTGAACACAGACACATAAGTCTGTCTGATGTGAGAGAAACGAGAGAGAGACCAGCAGACACAGAGAGAGGCAGAGAGAGACAAGGCGTGCATTTCAACAGTTTCTCATCACATTACACACAACTCCCCTAAATACTGAGATATAGCTCACATTCTGATCAGGAGCTTCCTCAATATTCAACATCATTCAGCACTGACACAATGAAACACATACACACACACACAGGGAGAGAGAGGGGGAGAGAGAGGGAGAGAGAGCACAGCCTTCAATTTGATAGAACATATTATTTGAACTCACCACATGTGTGGGTGGACCTGAAATTCAATGAGACTAAAAAACAAAGGTTACTTCCACCCAAAGCCTCCACAAATCAACAGCAATGTTTAAAGGAGGTTGTTGCAGTACAAGTACATTTTTTATAGCAACTGTAATTGTATAACCCCGGGGTAACTTATTATTGACCTTTAATATTAAGCTTGTTTGAAGACCCAGACAAACAGTAAACGTCAATTGACTTTGTGGGACAGAAGTGGCTAAAAAAAAAATTATATATATAATATATATTCATATATATATATATATAATATATATATATATGTATATATATATATATATATGTATATATATACAGTCTGCACACTGATCATTTTTTTCCATAGATAAGGTTTTAATAACATTTTAATAAACTGAACAAACTGAATAATTTTTCAAATTGGTTGTTTCAGTTTTTTATTGTTTTCCAAAAAAGTTATCATTATTATTAATGGGTCACTATCTTCCTTACTGGTCCACTGTATAGTATCAAGAGGGATTTAGGGGCAGAAATGGAATAAAATGTTCATAATTATGTTTTCACTCATTTATAATCACTTCAGAATAAGATTCTTTTTTTTTCGTTACCTTAGAATGAGCCCTATATATCTAGAGAGTCAGCCCTCACCCAAGGAGTCCACCATTTTGTACTGCCATGTTTCTACAGTAGCCCAGAACAGTCAAACCAAATGCTGGGTCTAAGAGGAACTTCCTTTTTTTTTTTTTCTTTAGTAGCAAACATAGGGAAGACTAAGGGTGGTTGAATCTGAAATCTATTAAAGCCATGAGGCTTAAAAAAGGCAATTAATGCAAAATTAATTGGAATGAGCTACAGAAGTACTAGGGATCAATGTTTTAAAAATTATAGTTCATTGCAATATTACATATTTTGAACTACAAACATACAAAGTCAACACAAAGACGTGAACAGATGTGAATTGGTGCGGCATGAATAACGCAAATGACGCAGCGCAAATGATGCAAATGCGCAAAATGTTTGAAAAAGGTCATCTTTGAGCTCTCGTACCATCGGTTTATAGCAGAGCAGAATCTGATGTGACGGGTTATTCCTCCAGAAGGTCTGGCTCTACCCCCAATTAATTTGCACAATGTCATTTGCACCACACTACTAGTGCCGCCCGGCTTTCCATTGACTTTCTATAGCCCCTTTCACATACGAATGCAAAAAATATCCAGAGATTAAGATCAGGATAATGTCCACATTTACATGTTCCCACATGCAGCACAGAACAGCATTGTCTGTTGTCAACTGTCTGCTGTCTGCTTCATTCACACATGTGGTTCACCCAGGACTTAGGACTAGAGAGCTGGCGGGGTAAAGTTCCGGGAAATAATGTAGACATTTGTGTTCACACATACAGCTCCTCCAGGTAAAAGGGTTTTACGTAATCTAGATGTGCAAAGGAACACTTTCATAAATAATATGTCATGTGGATGATGAAGTTCGTAGCCTAGTTATTAACTCTGAATCTCATTCTGCTCTTGGGCTAGTTACAGAAATACTTTCACGCACAGTAAAATGAACAAACCCTTTCTGCTGTCATAGCAAATTCAGGTTGTCACCATTCATCCCAACATGGAGCAACATCATAACAGTGTTAAACACAAGTCAAGAACAGGAACATGTATACTTGTCAACTTATTTGGACCATATGAAAACACAGGGGGTATCCTGGGTGAGTGTAGAGGACTCAAAGTTACATAAGGGTAGGGGAGTGACAAATTAGTTTTTTTTTGTTTTTTTATTTGACTTTGAGAAATTTGGTAATAGATTCTTATTATAGCTCTTAAAATGTAAAAGAGGAAAGCCAAATTTTGTTAAATCTATCCCTGAAAGAAACTGTATGAAATAAAGACATTGCAGCTGTAATGCTATGGATGCTTGCAACCTGCATCTCATGCTGCAGCAGTCTGCCAGGTGAAACAGAAGAAGGTTAGTCTCAGGATCAGCCATTTAACAGTCAGTGTGAATCCTGAAATACATTACATTCTATAATAACATATACATGATGTTTGTGCACGTTGTAACCTATAATTGCAATATTCCTTTATGGTCTTTTGGGACCCACACTGAATTCAATGTTTGCATCCGACCTGAGGGCCTCTTTTTGTTTTCTTAACAGTGCTAATTCAACCGAGCCTGCTTAAGAAGGCGGGGAAGTATTTGCTAGAAGTATTCTGACGAGCAGCTAAAGTATCCAGTGCAAAGGAAAGTCGTCGTTTAAATCAGCCAATGGGAGCAGCAGAGTAACGCGAAGCTCCTCTCAGGGCTCCGTAGGGGCGGTGCTTGTCGTCGAGATCCCACCCCTCAAGGCCGCGGGGTTTGGTTGCACACAGGCTGCAGTTTCAGTTTGTTTTATTCACCATTTTGAGTAGCTGAAGGTAAAAAAAATTAAGAATATTTGCGTGTGGAGGACGAGCCGCTGCCGTACTTTTATTTTCACGCGCTAGCTCGGACGGTGGAGTCGTGCGTCAACCTCGGTCCCCTCGGTGTTTTGCAGAGCGGGAATCTATATTTCTTTTTTTTTCCCCTGTGCTTTTTCTTCTCCCCCCTTTCTTACATCCTTAACCTCTACAGTATTCCTGCAAAATGTCAAGACCAGTGAGGTAGGTGTGCTATATCCGTCCTCTGCTCTCCGTACGTTATTAACGACACCGTGCTGGCAGGGCATCGCAGATAACATGCACGTCTCGACCATGCTGTGTTTTATGAGCTGGAGATATGTTTATTTCATGAAAAAATAATGGGAGTGTGTGCGTGTGTTTCCCTTCGCGTGTGTGCACCCTCGTTTTTTCTAACATGGATCCCAGCGGTGTGGACTGTTCGCCATGTCTTGTTGGAGATACGCGCAGCCCGCCGCCGTGTCGTGTCTAGCATGCTTTTAAACGGATCCCTGATGTGCATTGTTGGCTGCTATGTAGGCCAGGCGGAAAATTAGGCGGTGTGGTTTAACCAGCTACGTTTAACGGCTCACTTATGCCAGGTCTGATAACATTTTTCCCTCTCTGACTGAGAATGAGAATATGGCTACCCATTCATCCAGGGGAGGCTCTGAAACGCTAATACCCCCCCTCCCTCACCAAAGCTGAAAAAAGGAGGAGGTGGTGTTCGGCCTCGGGATTTGATCTTGTTACCGCGCAGACTAGGCATGTAGTCCCTTTTATATCGTGTTTCATGGCTTGGTCTTTATTTCTGTCGCTACTGAACGTAGACATGTGTGTACTGTTCAACAAAAATGTCGTCGTTGGAAAAAAAAATAGGGAGAGCGGCTCTACATTCAGCGCTGGCAGTAAATTAACACTGCTGGCTGATGTCAGAGGAAGGCGGAGAACTACAAAAAGTCACCACACCCCCACAATGCAAGATCCTCAATGTGATTAGAACGCATGAGGTGTCCCCGAGCCCCTCTCATACAAACTTAAACTTTCCTTATTTCAACTACAAGTCGTTTTGTGCCATCAAAACCAGAATAGGTGGGTCTTCTCGTGAAATCTTGTGCTTTTCCAGCGTTTTAATGCATTACATGAGGCTTCTAAATGGATGTTTTATGCAGCTATCTGCTCTTTCTCGAGGGGAGAATTGAGGTTATATTATTTGGGATCAGACAAGTTTTTAGATGCCGTATTCAAATGAATGAGGGTGGAATCAGATGTGAATAACGTGTAGGGCCTACATAAAAAAACAAAAACAATTAGGAATCTTAATATTCAGAAATTGGTTATGAATATTTGGAGGACTAGAAACATAAACCATAACCTTCCCCTCTGATATAAAATGATATTTATATGCCATTGTTTGTACACAGTGTATATAGTAATAATAATAAATATTGCTGTTAAAATTATTATTATGGCATTGCAGGCCTACACACACAAAGAAACACAGATTTTGATTTTTATTATTACATCTTATTCCGGTAATTAAATTGTTGCCTATTAATTATATTGATAAATAGAGTCTATAATACAAAGCAAAATTGTATTAATTGACTGAACAAGCGCCACATCTACACACTCCAATACAGTAGGTGGCAGTATGCAACTTTTGCTCACAGAAGAAGAACAACAAGCATGGCTGGCTGTTGTCGTGCTCATCAAACTGCTTTACTTCGGCAGAGCCTTGCAGTGTGGGCTAGAAAGTTAAACATGTCATCTTCTTTATTTCCAGTTTCAGAGGAAGACATGTTCAATTTATTTGTAATAGTGATGTCAGTTACATGTGGTTTGATCTGAGCTTTGAAATATTACATCATTTTAGCTCACTTACATCTCAGCCCTTCTTACCTTCAGGTGTGCTCAAACTACAGGTGTGGAACCTTTTAAAATATAAAAATGTAAAATTATTGGTAAGCTTATCGGTGTCCGCCATGAGACACTGGTAATTATTGAATTTTTAAAAATCTGTGTTGTGCATTTCTATTTTTTATTATAGGTAACATATGGGTGCAGCTTGCATCATCAGCAAAAAAACTACGCCTTCAAAAACTGAAAATTACACTTCTGGTCATGCACCAGCAGTCTTAGAATCGTGTTTTTATTTGAGTTGATTTATTACTGGTTTTGTACTTTTTTTGCCAGTGATATCGATAGGGTTTTTTGTATAGTGAGTCCCTGGGACCCACATGTTACACAAATGAAAACCCAATTCTGAAAACAAAACACTGGTACATCTAGGGCTTTCCCCTGAAAGTTGATAAACCAGTAAGTAGGAGACTGATCTTATCAGAGTACATTTAAAAAAAACAAAACAAGATAAAACATAGACTACAAAATGGACCAGGGATAAAGTCTCAGTGAGGAATTATATATAAAGGTAACCATAAATATGCTTTTATATTGGCCATCAGATTAATTAAAAGCAAATCTAACTGACACCATGTGATGATGGTTAGCCGATTAGAGAAGCTGCAATTTAGAGACGCCAAACCCTAATCTGGCCCAGGCCACCAAATGTGTAGAGCCAGCCCTGCTGGCGCTGTCAGGAGCCCGGCAGGAGATACACTCAGTGGTGCATTTGGGTTTTATAATTAACTATGAGCAGGACACACACTTCTACTTTCTCTGACTGTGGAAGTCTGATATTTTCACATCACAGGTGAATGACAAGCGTTAAAACGCAAGTCTGTGGCTGCAGGTAAAACATAGTGATGAAGCCTGATAGGGCAGTTTATTGTCGCACTAAACTGAAAAAAAGCCCAACAGTTCAGTGTTTCAATTGAACAGCTAGATCCGTTTCGACTGACAAAAACCCCGAGTCGGGTACAGCCCTATCACACCATCCTGATATACTTGTCTATGTAATTTAAAATAATCTAAACAGTGGTTTATTTCTATGATTTCAACACAGCCCGCTTCTGAGGCATAGGGATAAGGTGTTTCCTTTTGGATTTGTTGTTCACAATGTAGATTTATTTACATTATCTACATTCTTTTCATGTAGATTTATCTACATTGTGACAAAATATGTGATTGCCCTGGACGTATGGACCGTGAATTCACTGCGTCCTTTCAAATTTTAATGTGTCAGAGATGCAGGAAACGCACCTGTCAACATGCCTGGTCGCAATATGACAGGCAGATATATGTTCCATAATGCCTCTCATTTGAAAAATGCTATGAAGTAGAGTGAGTTGTTGTGGTTACTTTACCTTTAAAACTTAACTGATCTCTCTGATGTCGCAAAAAAAAGACACAACTTGTCTTTTATTTACTTATTGTGCAAACTTGAATTTACTACAGTTTTAGTAAGTTTGTGGTAATTTGATCAGTAGTAATGTGCACAAAAAGAAGAGGATGACTGTTCTCCACAAACATAAAATGAGCTTTAAAAAGACACACAATCTGCTGCTTAAAAGGCCCGATTCTTCAAGGGTCAGCAGTTCGCCAGTCCACAGAGTTGATCTTAAAGTGGTTCTGTTGAACAATTAGTTAATCTGCTATTTATTTTTGCCCATACGTGAGCAATTGTAACAGGACGTGAACAATGAGACCTTTCCCTTTTCTCTTGATTGCCTGTACAGGCCAGTGGACTATTTGTTACGTTGTAACAATGTGAGGGACATAGGTCAGACTTTCCGTGACAGTCCAAAAGGTATGACTTTATGCGCCCTCTCGAGTGCCTCATCTCAGTGCCTCTCTCCACTGCACTAAGAGAGCAACAGTAGCTAGCGTTAGTTTTTAGTGGACTCCGCTAACATAAACTAGCACCTAGCCTCCAGCACAGCACAGTTCAACCTACACTGTTGTCACTAGTCAGCCCTCAGAGTCAGTAAGAGACTCAGCTAAGTGAATCAGTGCAAGAGAAGAGAAATAAGATAAAAAGGGGAGAGCCCCGTGTGCCCATCGCTGTAACCATGATTTCACCCGTTTAGTGTGATTTGTCTTTATTTTTCACCTGCAACTTTTCGCCAGTGCCATTTCAAACTTTTTCGTATACATATTCCTGATTGGAAGTGATTATATTTATATATAAGAGTGGTGTGAAGATGCTGCTTTGTTATTATAACGGTGTGTCTATCCACAATCACTCTTCTTCTGGATACTCTTTATGTATGACGTATACAGACAACTGCTACATGCAGTTGCCAGATTACTTTCCCACCTGAAGGCTGTTCTTCTCTGATTGGGCAGCCATTTTTGACATGTGCTATTGTGTTTGGAACAGCTGTTTAAAGTTTTAAAATAGTCATGTGACTAGCTGAGAGGATAATGATTGTTGCCACATGTGCTGTTTGATACTCCACTCTACACAACACTTTTCTGTATATAACATTGCACAACTTATTTGGGCAAGCTGAACTAAAATAGAAATATGATCAAAAGCAGGCTCTCCCCTGTCCTGTCTTATAATTCTGACTATTCTACTCTCACCACGAGGAAATAATTACTCCCGACACTATCCATATAATTAATAAACAATCCATTTAGCTTTAGTGGTATTTTAGAAAATAACGTCAAAACATAACTTTGTTATTCACTTTTTATGTCATATGGAAAGTTCAGGGTTCACAATAAGTTGCTTTTAAGATGAATTAAAAAGATAAATAGCTGATAGCAAAAACAGGCAAATATCCATTACAAGTAGCAGAGCCCAAAATCATGTGCCATATTACTTATTGTCAGACCAACATTCAAAAACAAACAAGATATTGACTAAGAATTGACTGAGATTAAAGCAAACCAATTGTCACATCTGTCTAAGTCATTACTAGAACATGTTCACTGTTTTTATTTTACTTACTAGTATATGATGTCCCAGTCCAGCCCAAATATCATACATGTCATGTGTAGACAAGATTCAGGATCAGGGATAGAGAGTTGGGTACACTGTACTGACAGGATTATGTTGGTAATACAGAGTACAGATTCACGTTAAATCAACCGATATTGTGATACTTGAGATAGCGTTTTTAGAGTGATGTTTGAGGGAACAGGTGAGAGCAAGTCGCCACCCCTGCAACAAGCCACAGTGCACAGAACAACACTCTTATATTTGTAATGCAAATTAGCATATGTCTAGCCTGAAGAAACACCTGATCAAACATATCTAAAAGCTGTAGAGTGAACTGTGTTTGATGGTCTGATAGCTAGGTCCCCTGCAATTTAATATGCTATGGCTATTCAATGCTGATAAATATTAGAGGTCGGCCGATAAATCGGCGCCGATAGGACCTTTTACAAACAATTAATCGGCTATTGCCTTTTTTCTTCTCCCAACAATCGTTACTATATCAGCCTTTAAAATCGAACAACTTCTAATTCATGGTCTCCATCAGAGATCATGTTGCACAATGGCATCTGGTACTTTTCTCTACTTTGAATGTAATGAGTCATTGAGCTTCAGCAAATGTTTTTTTCATGATCAGTAAGTTATTTCATGGATAAAAGGGGAGAAGCTAGTAAAAAGGGCGGCATATGCAAATATCTTGTTGTCCAAACACATTTAAAATTCGGACAGTTAAAGCACTTCAAATTATTCTGTTTAAGATCACATATGACAAAGAAAAACATGAAATCCTCACAATTGAGCAGCTTAAACCATATACATGTTGGGTAATTTTCGTTTGAAAAATTATTAAAGCCATTCTTAAATTATCGAAATCATAGTCCCTTCATCTATTTTAAGTATCCGATTGACAGTGATGGTTGGGAAAAGGGTGGTGCTCATTGAGAAATGAGAATGAATCATAGCCCTATATGAAAACTCTCCAAGGACTGCACACTTCCTAGAAAACTACCATAACACACTTTACTATGCATCTGTCACTGTCATATATCAGTCCCCCTGCATCATGAATGGTGTCAGATTCTCACACCATTCTTTCCAAAGTTTGGTGACCCACTATCATGGCACTGGTAGGAAAAATAGTATCTTGCTCTCTGATATCCCTGAGATTTGAATGATAATGTGTGGCAAGCTCGGCTGCATGTCACTAGCTGCTGTTGCACATGTCTTAGGCTTTGACTGTGGTGAGGGTTTGTGTGGTTGTAATCTAAGTACTTGTATAAGTTTATGAGGCCGTTACCCTTCCCCCATCTACACACACACTCGCACTCAACCACACTACTCCAGCTTGGTATTTAACCTGGTTAGGATCTGCAGATGCATAGGTTCTAGGCAATGCTTGCAGATGAGCTGTGGTGCCACCAGTTGTTCAGAGTGATCACTGCATCAAATGCCTGTGTGTCAAATGTTTGACTCCGTACTATGTGTTTAGACAGAAAGAAATTTTTGGTGTCAAAATATATCTTTACTCCATTTTGATTTATTTTACCTTTTTGTTTTCTTTTAAATCTATTAACGTGTCTTACTGTGTGTGTGTGTGTGTGTGTGTGTGTGTGTGTGTGTGTCTGTGTGTGTGTGTGTGTGTGTAAAATACCTTAAATAATGCATAACAGTGAATGACGCATTGTTTTTCTTTAGTTTTAACTGTACCAACACACCTTCTAGAGTCGTGGGTTACCTGAAGTATAGTTGGCTACTGTTACCTGAGGCTTCCCTCAAACACTTTGCCAAATTAGCCCTGGAAACTGTAGAAGGCAGAACAGTGTCCAGTTCAGTGCCCCAGCTGGAGGCTGATTATGGCTTCTCAAAACAACTAATACCATCCACACATTCACACACAGCTGACTTGTTGCGGCCTGTAGAATTGCTGGACACGCCATTCAATAGCTGTGTTGCCCTCCAGCACCCATAGCTGTGTCAGCTATGTCTAACCCATAGCTGTGTCTAGTGATGTAACTTTGTCCTGTGTAAATGTAATCTGATGCAGTGTGTGTACTTCTTCACAGGAACAGGAAAGTGGTGAACTACTCACAATTCAATGAGTCGGATGATGCAGGTAAGAGAATCCAGAAGATGATCTTGGTAATATATGTGATAGTAACAGTGGATATCATAATGTATCATATTTTGTATGATATATGATGATATGCATGTATAGTAAATTATGTAATATATTACACTTTCAGGAAAGTCAATTAATTGTTAATGGATCAAATAGACAAACGGTAATGTCTGCTTTTGGCTAATCTGACAGATGAAGGTACCTCATTCACCTGGTGTAAAAGTTAAAAATACAATATAACCATATGTAATATGGACATGTCCTTGTTTGCTGATGCATGAGAGTGAATGACTAAAATCTTGTCCCTTCTTTGCAGATGAGGAGTATGGTGACAGTAAGCCTAAGAAGGTGCGCACAGCCCCTCGTGAGCCCAAGCACAAGCGCTCAAAGAACTCACAGGATGACAGGTGAGCCCTCAGGAGGGACTGGAAGAAAATTTTAGTACTTTGACTTTTTAAATATATATCAATTTTATGCTTCTCCTCCTGAATGCATGACACATTTAAATGTTCTATTTAACCACTTTAACATATTGATGCAGAGAGGAGCAGGGTATTTGTCCTTAAGAGACACAGCAACATCAATGCCACTTTTTTTTTCCTCACATCAACCACAGGTTCTTAGATTTTGTTACTTGCTAATACAGAGTACTGATACAAAAAATCAAGAATCCCATTACAGTTCTAATAGTGACTTTGAAACCAGTTAACTGTCATCAGGTCTTCCTCATTTCCTTACAGTAACAAATATGATATAAAATGTAATGGTGTTGGTGACATTTCAACAACAACAGTATTGTTAATACATGTTAAGGAGAGGAGGCAGCCAGGTGTGCTATAGCCATGTGTCAGGCAGAGCAGGGCTTGTGGGTGAGCTGGAAGAGTGTATAGAGAAAGAAACTCCGGTGGAGGAAACTGTGGGCGAGGCAGGAGAGCTGCATTCGATTTATCATGGATGATACTTGTGATGTACGACCGCTCCAAAATCGTATAGGTTTTTCTATGGGTCTGAGTCGGCCCGCTTTAGCTGTGTTCCTGCTTAGAGCACCTGAGCTGTGCTGGCCTCCTCCTTTTTGCTGTCTCCCGAGTGTCTATGCTGGAGACAAATTGTATTTGTGTTTATATAAGATGTCATTTATAGTCAAATACAATATAGTAAAATCCCAGAAAGCCTTTTGTGACTGTGGGGGATAGATCGACCGGTACTGTGGAAGGGTTAGGCTTTAGGGTAATTCTCAAAACGTTAGTTCTCTCATTGAGTTTAGAGAGTGATGTAACCATAATACGTTCATTTTCTGTCATTCCCGGTTTAGAGGGCAACAAAGTTTGTTTCGAACCATGCAGCATGAATGCTAACAGCGCTAACAGCTTACCTAGCCAACAGCTGACAGAGCTAGTAGCCTACAGCAGAGCAAACTGAGAGTTTCTGCCCAAGGAAATATTTAGTGTTAAAACGGTGAACTGCAACTTATGTAACAATGCATCAAGTTTAAATATTCTGAAGTACTTAAGTGGAGATCTAGGTCTAATCAACCAGATATACACATGGCAAACCTGAACACAACAGATGGACTAGTTTGTACAACTTGTCTAACCACATTTGATACATCATTATTCATATGCTTTTAAATGCACACACTGATGTGTGCTGAGACTTATTGGTACAAATGGAGCACATGTTTGGACAGTCTCTCCTCAAAGGCCGTAATGGTGCTGTAGACGATTTGTTGGTGGAGAATGAAAAGAGTGCTTGAAAGAGTAGCTCTGACCCCACCCAGTTTCACACCTCTAACCCGGCCAATCACTGAGATGATCATTCAGTCCGAAAAGCTGAAACCAGTTAAAATCAGAATTTTGATCAGGCCAACAGGGAAAATATGTGACCATTAGGGGTGGTTAATCAGCCCAATTTCCTGATTTGATTCAATTCCGATTATTGAAGTCTCGATTCGATTACAAATCGATTTTCGATTATTAACGATTATCGATTCGATTTTCGATTATTAACGATTATCGATTCGATTTTCGATTATTAACGATTATTGATCTTCCATTTAACATCAGTCATCTGCTGAATTATTTTACTTCTCTTTTGAGTAACACCTCACAGCACCTTCAATATTGTATAGTGTAACTGTAATATCAAAATTATTATTTATTACTTTGTTTTAAATGTAGTCTTTCACTGTTAAAAGAAAGTTGCCAAACTCAGCAGCCAGACTCATGTTAGAAGCATTGTCGGTGACGAGAACCGGGTCGCATTTCTCTATTCCCCACTCTTCCGCCATTGCTTTAAGAAACTCACACATATTTGCGCTTGTGTGGCTATCATCCATAGCTCTCGTCTGAAGTCCGTAGGACATTAGCTTCCATTAACTGCTGACATAATGAGCTGTAACGGTCACGTATGAGACTGTAGCTCTGGATGTCCAGGCATCGCAGGTTATTGCTACCCTGTGAGCAGAGTTGAGGGACTCTTGCACGGAAAGCTTTGTCTCCTTGTAAAGATTTGGAATCGATTTAAGCGTGAAAAAGATCCGGGATGGAATAACATATCTTGGCTCCAGACTGTGGACCATGTAGTGGAAGCCAGTAAGAGGAGGACTCCGGTTTGTATTATTAAATCGATTTTGGTAAATGTAATAATCGACTCATAATCGTCAATATTATAATCGCGATTAATCAACAATCGATTTTTTTCACCACCCCTAGTGACCATGTGTAAATGAAAATGCTTTAAATCTGGATTTCATTTGTTTTGAAACCATTTGAAATGATAAGTTTTAATGGATGCTTTGAAACAATTTGAGGGAAGCTTACTTTGGCGAAAGTGACATTAGGTAGCTACATTCCTTCAGTTTGCAATGTACTTGCTCCATCTCTCAATAACTGATGACATTTGTAGCTTAGTGTGAGGGGAAATGGCCCTTTTTATATTGTCTGTTTGTCTCATCAGCGTGTTGGTATGTTATACCTGCCAGATAGATATCAGATTAAGTAAACACAGGCATGTAAACAAATGTCTGTGTCACATCTGCATTTACCATGTGGAGTGCATAGCAACAACATGTATGTTTGTTTATTTAATTTCATGAGAAATGAGAGCAAAAACAGAACTGTTCCATACATCCTTGCTCGGTAGCTTGCAGAGCGACTTTTTGGTCAGTTCACAGTACCCGTTCTGTATTGCTTACCCTGCCGAGTTTGTTTGTTTCAGGATTTTTTGTTGGTAAATGAAATGCAGGTTAAAATCTTTTCCTTGTTCATGATGCTCCTGGGTACCCTTTCTCTAGTTGCTAAGACTTTGTTTTGTCCTGATGTCTGTTCTAGTGAGGAGTCTGATGAAAAGCTCTCCAAATCCAAAAATGATTCAGCAGGTAAGTCGTTCTGTTGTCTGATTTAGATGAGAAGGTTGGCTCAGACAGATTGTTCCTCTCCATGACTTCCCTCTGTATTGCTGCTACAGAAGACTTTGGCAGCGATGAAGAAGACAATGACTTTGGAGAGGAGGAGGATGAAGATGGAGGAAGTGACTATGAAGAAAAAAGAGGGAAAAAGGCAAAGAAAGCCAAGCCTGAGAAGCCCGCTAAGAGGGGGCCAAAGAGAAAACGGGCTGCAGGTAACAGACCAGTTTCTTTCCTTATCACGTTTCAATTGTTGATAGATCGAAGTCAAAGCAGTTGTTTTTTCAGTAGTGGCAAGATTATTTATGAAAATTAACACTGATTCACAGTATGTCAGTTGTTGTCCTATAGGCATACAAATGTTTATAAGAATCCCTTAAGACTAAATAGATGAAGAAAAGTTCGTAAATTAGGGCTGAATTACTTGATTGAAATATCTTATTACTGGAGAGCATTGCAGGTTAAAATGTTCTATTATATATATTTTTAAATTCAAATCTAGGATTATTTTTGTGATCTACAAGCCGTAGTTTCAGATGTTAATATCAAGCATAATTACAAATTAATCTTCTTAAATAGTAGGATCAGCTCATATTGTGGTGTCACTTGTTTTGATGCTGTTGTTTTCTTTTCAGCCAGTGTAAAACGTTAACTTTTGATTAAACTTGGCTGATTTTG
Source organism: Diplodus puntazzo (assembly GCA_963678695.2). Taxonomy (NCBI): domain Eukaryota; kingdom Metazoa; phylum Chordata; class Actinopteri; order Spariformes; family Sparidae; genus Diplodus; species Diplodus puntazzo. Next base: position 31,481,848 of record OZ023157.1, on the reverse strand, counting down.
CACCTTTTTTTGTAACAGTAATGTGGTTGGGACTGAAGACTGCCATCTTAGGAATGAAAAAAATCCATACATACAAAACTGAATATTTGAAATGGTTTAAATGCTCATTACTTGCAGCATTGATTCTCCAATTCTAACAGTTTTTTTCTTTGCTCTGCTCAACTTGACAAATGCTTCGCTGTAGTGCTTACATAGTCCTGCCTCATCCAGAAGTAAATTACCTTAGATACCATTGTGCTTAACAACCTTGTTATATTTTTCATCTGATAAAAATCTGAAATTTTATGCCTTCAATGTTGTGGGATTTTTCCCCATTGTATCGAATATTGATATTTTTGTTCAAAGGTATTGTATCAAAGTTAAGAAATTCCAGTATTATAAAAACTCTACACTGTAGCTCCTTGGCTGTTTTAGGCTAGAGCAGGGGTACTCAAATACAAATCTTAAAGGACCACAAAAAAATGTTTTCAATGATTCAAAGGTCCATGTATTGAGGTCGGTAAGGCCACATGCAATAATACTGTAATATTCAAAACAAAATGTCCCTTTCATTTAAAACAGCAACAAAAATATGAACTAAAATAAAATGTCATTTCCATTTTGACATAAATTAAAATACATAGTTAGATATTTCCTCTTTTTGTTTGCCTTCAAACATTGTGTCCATCACTTCAGTCATGCATTCTTTTATTACTTCTGCATCTGAGAATGGCTTCTTGTGCTTACCCCAAAATCCACACCACTCTAAGTGAGCACTCTGTTGCTTTTTGTTGTTGCGTCATAGATGTGACAAGAATCCTGCATGCAGCTTGATATGACGATTTCAGTGCATTTATTTTTGTTGTTCTTGCCTCTGAATTTTGAAGAAATGTCTCTTCAAAATTCCTATGCTTCGTCTTAGTGCTGGGCGGTATACCGGTTCACACCGAATACCGGTGTATATTTTCGTTATGATATGAATTTTTAATATACCGCCATACCGCTGTATTTGATTACACAAATTTCGGAACGCTGCGCCACGGGACACTGTTTCAAACCAGACCCTTTTCAATGTTGCGCTTCTAAACAGGCATGGTGCGATGGCCAGACGTAGTGGGGGTAAACAGTAGTGCTCTGGTGTTATGTTGCGGTGAAGATGGATAGGATAGACATTGCAATTCATCACTTCATCTGCGGACGTCAAGATGAGCGACTGGAAAGCCGCTGAGATCCGGGAGATGTTAGCGTCTCCTCGGTCTCTGTAGCTGTCAGCTTGTTGTAGCGGCAAGCTACTTACGGTCGCTACTTACGGTCACTACTTTCAAATTAAGAGCCCCCCCGCTAAGAACCCAGTTCTAAACTTCAGTGGGGTGCAATGTAAAGCTCTTATTTTGAAGACAAATTTGACCTGCTTCCTGTTAGCTGTCTGTTGCTTGAGGCAGCTAACGAAAGGGGCGAGGTGCTCCACCACACATTTCGTTCAATAGCGGGGATTTAACATCGGCGTGTGTTTGACTGAGGAGGCGAGAATATGGGCCACGGGTCTATAATTAAGTAAATTTATCATGTGTCGCCATATTTCTTCCGATGCATGTGTTGAATGTCACTGTTCATGGCCAACTTCATGCTTCACGTCATGTCATATGTTTACGCCTACCTCAGTGGTGCTTTTTGGGAAGAAGGAATGAGAAACGGGTTGAGAGAGGAAATTACACCTCCCTTATAGATAGAGTGCTGTCTCTACCTTGCAGCAAATGTGCCGCCTTTTCCATCTAAAAGGGGCTAGTAATTCCTCTCTCAACCAGTAGAAAATGCTGTGAACACCTGATTATGCATGAAAAAAAAATAACGTCATATACCGTGAAACCGTAGGAATTTTGAAAAATACCGTGACATATATTTTTGGTCATACCGCCCAGCACTACTTCGTCTCATAGTGCCGTTTCATATGGGAAATCTTCATCACAGCTATAGTCTTCTGGCATATTGAGCACATGGGTCTTGTGCTGGTTGGAGGGAGAATGAATGCAAATTTTTCAGTCCATTCTTCTTTGAATTGCCGATTTTCACTGTCCACTTTTCTTTTAGCAGTGAACTTGGAACACGCCATTTTCGTGCAATCTAGGCTCCTACAGCCGGCAAAATGTCAATATGCGAACTGCTCCAAAAACGAAAGTGAAAGTTAAAAATTGCGCTCGCAGCAGTGAGTGACCCAGCTGTCTGTGTATCGTTGGCATGGAGACAAATCCCGGTATACACGTGCTGACCGAACCAAAACACATGGTGAAGGAATAGCAGTTCGGGGGCCACAAATAGGAGGCTGGCGGGCCGGATGCGGCCCGGGGGCCGCCTATTGAGGACCACTGGTGTAGAGGCTTCAGGCAACATCAGCCACTAGTATCATAACACAACCAAAACTCCAAACAAGCTGTTGGTTGCCAATATGTACTGAGGGGACTCACAATGCATGGAATATGAAAGTATGTCTAGTTCTGCTGCGTCATGAATCAAGCAAGGCAAATCAGTGCAGCAGTTATGTAAATGATGATATTGTGTACTTGAGAGTTTAACTTGTTAATAATCATTATTGCAACACTTCACTGTTGTGAATATGCACTCTTTCACATTGTGATTATGATTTACAGACGACAAGCTGCATTCAGTCCTCCTCACACCTATTAGAGGTGTTCGAGCTAAAAACATCACTTGTATAATGCACAACTAGTTGAGATTTACTTATCATAAACACAAAACAACTTGCCTTTCTTGCATTTTTTTTTCAGTTTGTTTGTTTTTTTATTTGTTTTGAGCTTCTCATTGAAAACTGTGAAGACATACTGTACCTAAATTAAATATGACTGAAATCAAAATAAGTCAGTTTTCAGCAGACTTTATTCCGTGCTGCCAGGCAATATATTCTAGCTGGGGGATCCAGGATGTTTTGGAAGTCCAGGCAGCGAGGCCACGGTGGCCCTATGCTACTATCTAAAATAATGAGGAATTGGTACTTTGATTTTCATGTTTTGGCATGTGAATATCTAAAATGACTTCAGCTTGGTGGTTGACAGGCAGCACTGCTCTCCCAGACAAGTTTATTCCTCCCACACTTCCAGCTGATGGTGACTGACTGAGTCAGTTTGCCTCTGTCATTCCCCAACACTCTGATGCTCTGCTATGATGGAAGACTGTAGGTCAGAAGTGTGATTGATGAGCCTGATTGATCAATCAATTACTGTCATCTTTTCTGATCAGCCAGCTGATAGTCTTAATGACATTCTCACTAAATATATGTCTGCCCTTTTTCCTTGATAGTTCATAAGTTTAAGTGCTGATATAATACAGGCTTCACAAAATAACTTTTTATATTTCTGTGTCATCACAGGTTTAAATGAAGGATTAATGTTTACAGGCACAATGTTTGTGCAATCAGTGATTTCAATGGACCTGGCAGTGTGGGGCTTCATTTGTCCTTCACTTGAAAAACAGCTCCCCTGCATTGAGGCTTTTCATTACACATCATGGCAGTATATGTTCCATTTAAATGCATCGTAATCCAGAATTGCTTTGCCTTGTTGCCCAGAATACACCCCAGGAGAACTGGATGGTTAAAACCCCTGGGTGATGCTCCCAACAAGATAATTTTGCCCAGCCATGATAGCTAAAGGAAAAAAATGCGTTTTTCCAAGTCTAGATTTATGCTATATATCAAATATTGTGCAAAACATGCTGTTCAAAACTTCACTATAGGTCTGGCTTTACTGAGCAGAGACCAGGATGTTTGCAGTGTTTCGCGTGTAGTTTGGATAACATGAAAGCAGTGAAAATCCCTTCTAGAAAGTTTGATGTGGGAGTAGGGCTGCACAAAAAATCGCGATCTCGATTCACACATACACGTGATCTCATCTCTACACACGGCGATTCTGAAGCATTTTATATCTCGAGCTGAATCACATACAAATGTTCCTATTTTCCTCCCGGATGTTTTGAAGCGCCCCCAAACGCAGCACTGCCGCTGCCTCCTCCCTCAACCTGTGGTAAAGCGTCTTTACAAGACGAGATTCAGTGGAGGAAGCCCACCTGCAGTTGAGTGTTTGGAAGGAGTGAGTGAGAAGCCGTTGTTAGACAGGGCAGCAAGCTGCCAATCTGCCCGTCCTTTTGGCGGCTCAGTCCGCGGTTTTAGACAGAGGGCGGCAGGGGGTCTGTTTTGATCCGCCGATTTGCCGCCTCGGACGGTACACTCATTTCCACCTTGCCTGCTAGATAGTCAACTGGACAGCCACTGAGATCCGGGAGATGCTAGCGTCTCCTGGATCTCTAGCTGTATGGTTGTGTTAGCTTGTTGTTGTAGCCTCAAGCTAGGATCGGTCGCTACTTTCAAACTAAAAGCCCCCCGATAAGAACCCAGTTCTAAACTCCAATGGGTGCAATGTAAAGCTCTTATTTTGAAGACAAATTTGTTGATAACTGTTCACAGCTCAACTTCGAGCTTCACGTCACGTCACATGTTTACGCCTACCTCAGAGGCAGCTTTTGGAAAAGGAGTAATATTATGCCTCCGTTTTAGAAAGCCGATCACAGCAGCTATCACATATCACCTAGCCAAAGATACGGCCCCAATAAACACTGTACAACACGAGGTATTAAAGGATGCCCTCTCATCTTGGAGACTCTTTTTTTTTTTACTCTTGTAAAAATCATTTCTCATCCAATGATAGAACTTGAACAAAACAAAAAAAAACATTGCTACAATGTTTGTTTTTTGTTTTGTTCAAGTTCATCAGTGCAATAAACATTTTGTGAAAAAAATCGTGCCAGAGAATCGTGATCTCAATTCTAAGCAAAAAAATCGTGATTCACATTTTTTCCTGAATCGTGCAGCCCTATGTGGGAGGTAGCCAAAACAGAAAATTAATCTGCAATCAGAATTTGTATCTGCAAACAAAATATACAATAACATCAGCCAAATATATTTGCTGGTTCCAGCTTTATGATTAATGATTTGCTACCTTTTATATCATGTAAATTTAGTATAAGTTTGCAGGTGTTGACTAATTTCAACAGATTGATTACAGATGAAATAATCATTTCGGGGCGTCTGCTTTACCTTTCTTTTGTTGACAACTCACAAGCCTGAACTGATCCAGAAAGAATACGTTGTCATGATGGACAAGTTGGAGAAAAGTAGAGCAGGGAATTGCTGAACGATTGCCAGTAACAAAAATTATAAAATATCTAAGAAATCTATGACATTAAAACTGACACAATCAATATCCAGCTAGTTATGAATTATATTGTTTTTCACTTACCCTAAAGGTGGTAGAAAGAAAGATGAGATGTCTCACTCTGTGGTCTGTGGTCTTTTGTTTTTTACCTGTTATATTACGAATCATTGTGTACCTGTGTGTGTGTCCTTTGCGTAGATGACAGTGATGATGACAGGGAAGTGAGTCGAAAGCGTACAGTGCGCCAGGCGGCCTCCAAGGCCGTGTCCAAACAGAGGGAGATCCTGCTGGGCGACGGGGGAAGCGAGGATGAAGAGCACGAAGACCAAGAGGAACCCTATATGGACCGTATGTACAATGGCACTGTAACACAATGCCTTCACCAAATGCTACATACATGCCATTAACAAGCTGATGGCCTTCAGACTCGTAGGAAATGTCTAATGTGTTTGTGTATGAACCATGACAACACTGTTTACTACATGTAGTTGATGTTTGCAGATTGCTACAGAAAAGGCCTTGAGTGCTTGTCAGTTTAAAAGATGCTTTAGAGTACTGCTTCACAATATTCAGTTGAGTCTATTTTTCTTGTAAAATACTGCATAATTGACCTCTTTAGGGCCCTGAAAATCCTTCAAAGTAAACAATCTGAGGGAAAAGGTTGTTATCATCACAGGTCTTGATAAAATGTTCTGGTGAGCTGTTAGAAAGCTCCTACAGCCACAGCTTTGTGACATTGCTATTTACACTCAATTGGAAATAGAGCTCTGTTTGCCCGTGCCCTACAACCCTACAAAAGATAGGTGGTTATGATGGATGGATGGAAAGATGGACTAAAAAAAAATCATGTTTTTATTTGAAGCTGCTGCAGTCCATGTGGTGCTGGAATTTATACTAGTTATACTCACAGTGCTGCAGTTCTTAGAGATTCTTATGTGGCCCATTTCTGTGTGCAGCTGATGAGTCCGGCAGTGATGAGGACTTCATGGTGGAGGATGATGATGACAGTGACTATGGTCACTCCAAGAAAAGAGGCAAGAAGGTGATTCGACGGGGAAGGCCAGACAAGAAGGAGAAGAAGAGCCCCAAACCTCGACTAAAGGCCACAGGTGAGAGATCCTATTTCATGACATAATAAAATGGTCTAAAAGGTGGAAACGGACTGAAAAAAGCGTTTTGTAATACATACAATACTCTTTGATATGAATTTGAAGTTAGAAATTGCAGTAAAACTATAACATTATGCCGTTAGTTGTTAGTGAAATGGTTTTCTGGATATACGCTGGCTACACTGGAGGCCTCAAAATATTGTCCATTGCCCCCAGAGATTATATCATCGTCATCACCAACTGATGTGCTTTTTTCCTTCAGTGACCCCCAGCCCAATGAAAGGAAAGGGGAAGGGGCGCCCCAGCACCAAGGCTGTTGAGAAAAGTTCACCCAAAGAGGAGGAAGAGGAGGACCCCGAGAGTCCCCTGGAGGAAGAGGAGGAGGAGGCTGAGAAGAAAGAGTCCTCCCCTGCCCCCAAGACGACAAAGGAGGCCGCAGGAGGAGATGAGGAAGAGGAAGATGAAGAGGAGGAGGACGGCTCGGAAGAGGAGGCACCCTCTGGAGAAGACTAGAAGATGGTACCTGCTGAAGTCCATCCTCCATGTCTCTGTCTCTTCTCAACGTTTTTGTTTTCTTTGTTGCTCTGCGTTTAGAGTTGTTTTGTTCCTGTTACTTTTTATTTTCCTCCTGGTGGCCTGGCTCAATGGTTTGGACTCTGTGTGCTTTTTCTTGTTTTGCTTCATCCCCCTCCAGCCAAGACATTGTGCTCATGTGACCATTTGGTGTATATAAAGAGTTTTTAATTTTTAACACCAGAGTCACAACATTCAGCCTTACACACCCTCCCGTCTTTATCATTTACACTCTGCATTTTAGTGAAAATCCAAACAAGAGCGCAGTGCTAGTGAGCATCCGTCCTCAGCGTGAACAGACTAGTTCACTTGTGTTTTTCCTCTTTTTTTCTCCCCTGGGATTATCAGTGGTCATACATGACTGGTCAATTTTTTTTCCTGTTTATTTGACCTCATCTGTGATTACAGGGAAAATAGCTCAGAGCCTCTCAGTATCAGTAACTAAAGCGCTGTATTTACAAAGCGACGCTGAGTCAACACGCGCCGGGCTGAAGCCTTCACCCTCTCTTTGGTACTTTGTGCTTTTAAACCAGGAGCATGTTTTAACAGGGCAACATTAGTCAGCTTGTTGATTAAATACCTTTCAAACTGTTCTCTCAGTTGAAGCAGCTTCTTTTAATTTTATTTTAAACATCACCCTGCTTGTTTCAGATTACACTAGTGCCCTGACCTCTTGTGGGCCTGGGTGGAGATAAAATAAAGCTTGTTATTTTGAAAAGTATTCCACTTGTAGCGGCTGCTTCATACACCAGTTCAAACACTTAAAGGTGTGTTCTTTAGACGGTGGCGTGGTGAGCCACGGCTGAGTGTTTGCTACATGCCGGACCACCGCTAACACACATTTCAAGCCAGCGTGTGTGTGTATGTGTTTATGTACTTTAAATTTGTATGCTTGTGAGAGTACTTCCTGTACTACTTCCTGTAAGAGGGTTTGGCTTTTTTTCTCTCAGCCCATCAGCTGCCTATGTGAAACGGTTTTTGTTGTATGTTGGGCGTTCTAATGATGCACCATGCTACGTGAAGCAACCCCACCCCTTCCAACACACGATCCCCATCTCCCCGCATGGCTACAGCATCTTCTCAACATTCAACCCCTTGTGCCAGGCACCCCTAAATCTTTTTTGTTTTTTATTTTTAAGAAATGCAAGAAGAGATGTTTCTTTTTTTTCTTTTGAGAGTTAAAAAAAATGAATGTCGTTTTTCTCCTGTTGGTTCATTGTTCTAATTCTCTATTCAGATTTTTTTTGTAATGTTTGTTTTTTAAGAAAAGAAATAAAATGTATCTTGATTTTAAAGAAAAAAAGTTGACCCTATCCAATCTGTTCTGCCTGATGGTTGGACCAGCCATCTCTCCCGATTTACTCCTGTCCTCTCATTCACTCTCTTCTCTCCCTCTCCCAGTCCCATCAGCTTAATGGTTACTGTGGGAATCCTTGTCCATTTGTTTCTCAGCTTTTTGTTCACCCATTCGTGTTTCAAAAGCAAATACTCTGTTCAATTGAGAATTCTACATTACTGAGGCTCAGACAACATCAGCAGCTCAGTTTATATCAGGCATTCATTTGTCTTTATATGCCTTAATTTTCATTTAGTTCAGTTCAGTAGCGGCTCTGATTACGTCGTTGGAGGCCTGAGAATGTAACCTGTCCTCATGTTTTAGGTCTTTGCTACAAGCGGCAAATTAGGCTGAGAACAAGTCAACAATTTGTATGATCAGCAGACCATCCAAAGCCATAAACGATCTCAAAACTAGTGACTGGGCGATCAGGTGCAGCACTTGTGAGATTGTCCTTTTTTGCGATAAACAGTGTTTTGATGTTAAAGCAAAAAAAAATAAAAATAAGAAAAAGTTGCTATTGTGATCTTGGGAACCTAAATTCATATTAGGAGAACTTCTGATTGGTCCCAAGGCTGCAATAGAAATGAGTCCTGGATGTGTTCAGGACGGACTCGAACCAAGTCGTCGGTTCAGAAGCACATTCAATAGTTTTACAACTGTCCTTATTAGCAGGTTAGTGTGTTTTTCTACGTTCAGGTCCTGAATTGGCACCCAATCCTTAATGTCATTTTAAGGCAATTGGATACAAATAAGAAAATAAATAGGGAAAAAAAAGTTTGTTTCTACCAATGTAAAGCTCAGAGAGCTGTTTGCAGTAGGATCAGATTCTGTCTGTAGATCACAGCGTTGAGGCCTTGAACGAGGGGTCCTCTTCATCATCCCACAGGGGGCACATGGCAAAAGGCTGTGAATTTCTCCTCTCCCATCCATTCTACGATTTCTTCTGTTGTACTGTTTTTGATGTTTTTTTTCTATCTACCTTCAGTTGTACTGGCAATGTAAATGTAAGCCAAGTTGTGATTCCTACAGGAGATGAAGTGGAGAAGCTTTTGTCAGTGGTGTGGAAAAGGAACGCTGAACTCTTGAATCTTTTGCATGTTGTGGAAAAAGTGCGAAGAGATGATGATGATGATGATGCTGGTGATGGCAATATTGTGGTCTTACAAAAAAAGTATTAACAACAACGATGTTGATAATGTTTTGGTTTCCCAGCTTCTAATAAAGGCAACCTACTTTTTATACGGATTTAACTACTTGTTTTGTGACGTTGAGCTCTGTGAAATGTGCGGGTGCTGGATTTAGATGTTGATGCACAGCAATACTCGAAGTCTGCCTCTCAGTGGGGCTGTGCGTTTTTTTATGAATTCATCTGATCTCGTGAGTGGTCTCATTTTAGATCAGCTTAAAAACAGCACTACTCAGACACTGCAGGACCTGATCGCTCGGAGGGTTACATCCAAACTGTAATACTCCCCACAGACCCCTCCTCATGTCTGGACCCATAATCATCTGTTTGTATCATGTAACAATGTCTGTCCAGAGGTGAGAAACAAAAGAATCATCTCATGTCTTGATCATCTAGGTGAAATTTATTTTGCAACTAACTATGGACTGACAAATCAGCATTATGACATGCAGCTTTCATGACAGACTGCAAGCAAAAAAAAAAAACAGATTTAATAAAACAGGACACATAAAGCTAAATAGAAAGAGACTAAATTAAACATACATGATTTCAAATACGTAATAATAGTCTGATATTTGTTATCCAGTAGT